>PVJL010003046.1:0-170870 GCA_004026885.1 Lyroderma lyra
CGGACAAAGGTTTTCAAGTTCTTTGGGTAGATCCCCAGAAGGGGGATTGCTGGGTCAAATGGTAGCTCCATTCCCAATTTTCTGAGGAACCTCCACACTGCCTTCCACAGTGGTTGTACCAGTTTGCACTCCCACCAGCAGTGTACCAGAGTTCCTTTTTCTCCACATCCTCTCCAGCACTTGTTATTCCTTGTCTTGGCTTATTTTTTTGACACAAGATTTATTCTGAGTGATTATTCTTGTTTGGTTTTTAATTTCTTTTTTGTGGATCCAAAATACTATGTGAGATGACTTTCTTTCATATTTTTTGTAAAGTGGGTCTGTGAGCAATGAATTCTCTCAATATTTGTTTATTTGGGAATCTTTTTATTTTACCTTCATTTTTGAAAGACAGTTTGCCTGATACAATATTCCTACTGGACAGATTTTTCTTTTAGCACTTTGAATATTTCATCTCACTGTCTTGTACCACCCATAGTTTCTGATGTTCAGTCAGCTGTTCATCCTACTGGGGTTTACTTTTATATGATCAGCTGTTTTTTTCTTGCTCCTTTCAAGATTTTTCTTGCAAAACTTTAACTATGATACATCTGATTGTGGATTTCTTTGTGCTTCTTCTTTTTAGATTTCATTTTGCTTAGATAGGCATGCAGTTAATAACTTTCATTAGTTTTCAAAATTCTCAGCTGTTTTTCTTCAAATATTTATACTCATTTATACTTATGCTCATTTCTCTTTTGGCTTTCTTTCTAGTATATCTATTACCTTAAGTATTGCAAGTTAGCCAATTCTTTTTTCAGACCAATCAAGTATTCCCTTGAACCTGTCTAGTGATTTTTAAAATTTTTTTATTATAACATTCAACACCAGTTTTCTTATATTAACTTTTATCTATTCATTGATGTTATTTATTTGATTAAATATTTTTATCATAACTACATTTTCTTCAAAAATAGTTTTTTTTGAAGAAATTGATGATTTGGAGCAATCTTATACCAAGCAAGTAATCGGGGTCATTTTTCCAGAAGCTATTGCACACTTCTTGTTACTGTGTCACATTTTGGTAGTTCTCACAATATTTTAAACATTAGTATTATATTTGTTACGGTAATCTGTCATCAGATCTTTGGTGTTACTGCTGCAATTGTTTTGGGGTGCCTGAAATCATGTGCATATATGATGGCTAAGAGTAGGTACATGTTGTGCATGTCTAACTGCTACACTCACAGGCCACTCCCATCTGCCTTCCTTACCCTGGCCCTCCCTATTCCCTGAGACACAACATTGAAATTGGGCACTAACAACCCTACAATGACATCTACCTTTAAAATTAAAGAAAAAGTCACACATTTCTCATGTTAACCCAAAATCTGGAAATAGTTAAGCTTAGTATGGAAAGCAAATAGGAAGTCAAGATAGGTTAAAACTAGGCCTATTCTGCCAGTCAGGCAGTCAAGTTGTGAATGTAAGTCAGTGACTTTAAATTGAAGCCAATGCTCATTTACCATTGTAAATCCTTGGACCTTTACAACTATGCCCCCTAATGAAACAACTAAGCCTGGATTATGGCACATCTCTCACAACATGGTTTACTGAATATTTAAGCTCTCTGTTGAGACCTTCTAAGTACTCAGAAAAGAAGATTCCTTTCTAGATATTACTGCCAATTGACAATGTGCCTGGTCACCCAAGAGGTCTGATTGAGATGGGCAATGAGATTAAAGTTGTTTTCATGCCTCCTACCACAACATTCATTCTGAAGCCCATGTGTCAAAAGGTAATTTTGACTTTCAAGTATTATTATTTAAGAAATAAATTCCAAAAGACTATACTTGCCATACATGGTGATTGCTGTGATGGATTGGAGCAATGTAAATTGTAAAATTTCTCAAAAGGACTTACAATTTTACAAGCCATCACAACTTCCATGATTCACAGGGAGAGGTCATACTATCAACATTAACAGGAAATTGAGAGAAGTTAATTTCAACCCTCATGGATGACTTTGAGAGGGTAGAAGAGTTCAGTGAAGGGAGTAATGGGTGACATGGTAGAACTAGCAAGACAACTAGAATTAAAAGTGAACCCTGAATCATTGCAATCTCATCATCTAGATGAGCAAAGTGGTTTCTTGATGTGGAATCTACACCTGTTAATAATACTGTGGAGATAGTCAAAATAATAAGAAAAGATTTTTATATATTATCTAAGTTTCTAAAGTAGTGGTAGGTTTTGAGAAGACTGACACCTATTAAAGGAGTTCATGCTGGTTAAATGTTATCAAACAGTATTGCATGCTGCAGACCAATAATTTGTGAAAGGAATAGCCAAAGGCTACTGCAAACTTTACCAATATCTTATTTTTAAAAAGTGCCACAGGCACCTCAATATTCAACAACTACCATCCCAAAAAGCCAGAGGGAATCAACATTGAGGCAAGACCCTCCTCCATAAAAAAATGCATGAGATGCTAAAGGCTTAAATCATTGTTAAAATTTTATAGCAACAAGCATTTTTCATTGAGGATTTAGTTTTTCAGCTAAAATGCTGTTTCACACTCAATAGACTATAGCATAGTATAAAGACAACTTTTATATGCACTAGGAAACCAAAAATTTTATGTCACTTGCTTTATTGCAATATTTGCTTTATTGTAATTGTTTGTAAACAGACTTACAATATGTCCAAGCTATGCCTGTATTGAGTATAAGCATTTAACAAATTAAAGGAGGGAATTCATGAAAAATTCTTTTCTCTAATATTAATAAACTGTGAATACTATTGTAATTTAAGGTCTATCCTTACTTAAAATCCTTAAAGGATAAATAAACATGAAATATTAGAGTTTTAAAATCATTGTTCTTACCAATGATATTGATTGATTGTTTCTTGGGTTGTCCCCTCATCATTCCTGTTCCAGTTGCATCTATTACTAGTTCTCTATTAGCCCCTACAGAAAGAAACAATATTTTAGACACTTATACGGTTATCATTCACATACAAACATGTCTGTCTGTCTGTCTCTCTCTCTCTCTCTTTCTCTCTCTCTCTTTCTCTGTGTGTGAGTGTGTTTATGTTTCCATCTAGGACTAAATTAATTAGGCTTTTTATTTATAAGAAATAGGAGTTACTTCAAATGTCTGGCTTGAGAAATAGAAAACCTTAAATTAGAATAAATAAAGCCATTATCTAAACCATATTATATTGAGTTTAGAGATGATTAGTGACTTGTTCAAAACCAAATATCCAGAAAATGACAAAATTGATGTACCAATTCACACCACATAATTTTTAACGTGTTTTTTCCATACAATGCTTTCTATTACACAAATTTAAATCATTTAGATGATGCGATAATAATATAACTTCCAGAATTACGTTAAAAGCATAGTTTTCCTGCTGGGATATATCTGGTGTAGCAGAACCTAACATTTTTCTTTTTTAACTACAGAATAAGTTGAAAAACCACATACTTACAGTCACTAAATATTCTATGAGCAAAAATTTTTTGACTTATCCAGAAAAATTTAAATTTAATTGTAGATGATGTAACTATATATCATGTAAGTATCAGTAATTAAAAGAATAATAAGATTTAATTGAACTAAGAAAGAGTGTCCTCCGAGGTTTCTTTGGCACACAGATCTTGTGACTCGCATGAAGAAATGGTTAAAATGTAGCAGTACTGGCACTATGATTGGATCTATGTCCATTTGAGTTTTTACAGGATTCAAAATTTTGTTATAATTAACAACAATTAACTAGGCCTAATGACATAAAAAGTGCATAAATATGATGAATAAGGAATTCATATTATGTATTGAATAACTAGTATTGGTAAACTAAAGTTAACCAAAGTTGATGGGTGGAAGTTGGTTCTAGTAGAGTATATAAATAAGTGTGGGTAGAAACCTGTCATGATCCTGACACTACCCAATGTAACTCTTACTTTGAAGAAGTGGCAGAGCCCATGATTAAACAAATATAAAAGATCACACTAAGATTCTGCCAGTTCAGATGTACCATCTCACTTCCTTTAAAGGTAGTTATCAGCTAGATCATTATCAAAATAAACAAAAATGTCACATATTAGGCAGAAAAACTTTGAATAACTCATTAGCAGCATTTTGTGAAAGTTACATGAGCAACAGAAACACAGAACTGGGGAATATTAGTAGATATATTTTAGCAATAGATGTAAGAAAGAAAATACAATGTCATACTGAAGCAAAAATTTTGTTCAGTACTCCTGTTTGTTACTCGTCTCCTGGAACAGATTAAGAATGAGTACTGAGGTACCACTGTGTTATTACTTCTGGAAAAAATTTGGTACTTATCATTTTTGGTACACCTTGCACCTCCCAGAACCAATGAACCATGAGTACCAACGTACCACTGTACATTAAAAAGGCATTTGTACTCAGCTGTAAGAAAAGATGAAATATTGCCATTTGCAACAAAATGGATGGACCTGGAGATCATCATGCTAAGTGAAATAAGCCAGACAGAAAAAACAAAGAACTGCATGATTTCACTCATATGCGGAATACAAAACTGAAAGCAAAGAAAAAAAGAAATGAACAAACAAATAACCCATGGACACAATCAATAGTTTAATGCTTATTTGGGGACGAGTGGGTTAGGGAGGGGAGAAAGGGGAGGGGGTGGGAGAGGAGGGGGGGAAGCTAAATATAAGGTGATGGAAAGAGAAGTCACATTAGGTGGTGAACTGATTATACATCAAGTTGACAATGCACTGTAGAATTGTATGCCTGAAATCTATGTAATCCTTGCTAACAGATGTCACCCCAATGTCTAACAATAAAAATGAATTAAAAAAAAAAGGCATTTGTGTGGAAAGGATATACCTGGTGAGGCAGGTATAACATACTTAGCAGGTTAAGTTGCAAACTATGTTCTTCATAGACACAGACTATTACTGTGAGGCAGAAAATTCTTTAAATATTACAGGAGTATTTTAATATCTTTTTTAAAGGTTACATTACTGCCAATCACGTAGGCCTTACTAATAAAAAAGAATAACAAGTAATTTGTGGACTGAGATAAAGCGACCTCTCAAGTCCTATTATGATGACCTTCCAGGTGGCGAAGATGAAATGGGTAATTTGCAGTAATGTGATTATTGGTAAGCTTCCCTTTTCATTTGAGTCTGTAGGTCTTTTTGCTTTTTTGCTAGATTTAGAAACTACTATCTATGCCCAATGACAGATAGCTAATATTTTATGTTATAAAATTGAATATTTTAAAAGGAATAATTAAAATTGTGGATTCTGGGTCACATAATGAATAAAATTTTGTTTTGTTTTGTTTTTTTCATTTGTTTGTTTTTCAAATCAATTCCTACATAGCATGTAACAACATTGGAATCCTATAACAATCAATATATCATAGATAGTATTCATGCTTTGGGGAAATGACAGAGCCCATATAAGTTTGCACTATCATCATGGCAGTAGGAACATACCACCACTGCAATCTAATTAGAGGTGAAGGACAGATGGAGTATCGTTACTAAAATTTTAAACACATTGGATTGAGCAGAATAAGTTTTCAGTCATAAGTTATGACATTTGTGAAAGTAATATTAGTTAGGGCAAGAAATGACTAGAGAATATTAGCATACATATTTTGATCCATGGTCATTTTCCATCAAATAAAACTAGAAAAATTGACTCATTTCAAATGAGAGAGCAAAGATTTTTAGACCATCTGGAACCCAATGAGAAGAGATTTTGAAGGCAAGCTGGATTAAATGTATATGGTGGAAAAACACATAAGGTATTAAGAGTCACAATTTTCTTTCATCCTTTCATTGCTTTTAAGTCCTCTCATTAAAAATTCAATCCTTCTTGGAGGTCCTTAATTTACCTTTTTAAATAACCATATAACATAGTGCTATGCAATTTCCCCATTTTAAATGACACTTTCATGGTTATTTATATTTCATAGAATTGTAGAAGAATCACTATATTTAATTTGAAAATATACTTCAGATTTATACTAATTTAATCCCATGGAGGTGGAGCAATGTGATTCCTAAATAGTTTTATTCCCTCTTTCCCATTTTATACTATTGTATTGCATAATACATGCATATATATTAAAAATATTATTGAAATTGTTGTTATATTTATATATGAAAATTTATAACTTTAAAAAGCTGACAAACAAATTTAGAGAAAATGTACATTTATAGTTTTTATTGCATTAACATTCTTTTTTACAATCTGTAATGCATTTACTGTGTGCTGTGGATTCAAGTTACAATCTAGTGTCATTTTCTCACTCTTGTTAAACCCGGTTCTCACAATCTCCTTTATGTTGTTTTTGTGATATATATTACATATCTAAAATTTAATATCCCAACAATATACTTTATACTTATTGTTTTATAACATTGCCTTTTTAAAAATTAAAGAATGAGTCAATGCACATTTTTTACATGGCTTTCTTTGATACTAGATTTATTCTGACTATTTTGCTGTTTTGTTTGTTTTTATTTCCTTTTTGTGGATTCAAAATACTATATGAGATAACCTCTCATTTTTTGTAAAGTAGGTCTGTGAGCCATATATTTATTTATTTGAGAATCTCTTTATTTCACTTTCATTTTTAAAAGATAGTTTGCCTGATACAATATTCCTGGTGGACAGATTTTTCTTTTAGTACTTTAAATACACCATCTCACTGTCTTGTGGTGCCCATAGTTTCTGATACTCAGTCAGCTGTTTATCCTACTGGGGTGCACTCATAGAATCAGCTGGTTTTTTTCTTGCTGCTCACAAGCTTTTTTTGCAAAATTTTTACTATGATGTGTCTGATTGTGGATTTCTTTGTGCCTATTCTTCTTAGATTTCATTTAGCTTAGATGTACATGCAGTCAATAACTTTCATTAAATAGTTCTCAAAATTTTCAGCCATCTTTCTTGAAATATATGCCTAATTTCTCTCTCAGCTCTCCTTCTAGTATTTCTATTACTTTAAACTGCAAGTTAGTTGATTTTTTTCTTAAGTCTAATCAAATATTCTCTTGAACCTGTTCAGTAATTTTTTTTTCATTTCATTTTTTATAATTTTCAACTCCAGAATTTGCATTTGGTTCTTTTATATTAACTTTTATCTCTTCATGATTGTTCCTTATTTGATTAGGCATTTTCATGATATCTATATTCCTTCAAAAATATTAATATTTTTACAAATTGAAGGTTTTAGGGAACTCTGCACCAAGCAAGTAATCAGGGTCATTATTCCAAAAGCTACTGCTCACTTCATGTATCTGTGTCACCTTTTGGTATTTAACATAATATTTCAAACATTTTATTAGTATTATATTTGTTATGGTGATCTGTCATCAGATCTTTGGTGTTACTGTTGCAATTGTTTGGGGTGCCTCAAATCATGCCCATATAAGATCACAAACAGCAGATATATGCTGTGTGTATCTTGACCTCTCCACTTATAGGCCACTCCCATTTGTCTTCCTTTCCTTGGCCCTGATGATTGCCTGAGACACAAAAATATGTAAATTGGGTACTAACAACCCTACAATGACATCAAATTTTTAAGTGAAAAGAAAAGTTGCATATCACTCACATTAACCCAAATCTATAATAGAAAAGGTTAGTGTGGAAAGCACATGGAAAGTGTAGCTAGGAAAAACTATGCCTACTGTGCCAAACATGGAGTTAAGTGTGAATGCAAGCTGGTGACTTTAAATTGAAGGCAATGCCTATTTACTGCTGTGAAAATCGTAGGACTTTCACAACTGTGCTTCATAATGGAACAACTAAACCTGGATTACATCACATCTTTTCACAACATGGTTGCTGAATATGTTAAGCTCTATGTTGAAACCTACTAAGTATTCAGAAAAAAAATTTCTTTCAAGATATTACTGCAAATTGACAACGCACATGGTCACTCAAGAGGTCTGATGGAGATGTTCCATGATTTTAATGTTTTTATGCTTGCTAACACATTTATTCTGCAGCCCATGTGTTAAAAAGTAATTTTGTCTTTCAAGTATTACTGCTTAAGAAATAAGTATCACTAGAAAGATCAGGATGGCAGCATGAGAGGACATCCCTGAAACCTCTCCTGGAAAATACAAACTAAACAGCCAAAATTCAATAAAGGAATCCCCAAGTGATACAGCCACAGTTGAGAGATCCACCTACAATAAGAAAATACCTAAAGGTATGAGAAAAGGAGGTGAACAGGAGAAAAGGGGAGGGAGCAGTGGAGAGAAGGGACTGTGAAAGCCCTGGGTTGGCAGAAGGAAGACTGAGGAGTGGGCTGGGGAAAATAGGCTGAAGTGTAGCACGATCACAGGTGGGCAGAGGGCACTCCTGATGGAGGGCTGAGCTTGCTCTGTGGTTTCTATATCACCAGCTCTGGTGCACTCTTGAGGAAGGGCCAAGCTTGCTTGATGACGTGCAGCTGCCTGAACTCTTGTGCCATCCTCACAGAGGGCCAGGCTTGTATTGCAGCACATGCCAGGCACAGCTGGGCACTGCCCTGAGGGAGGAGCAGGCTTATGCTACAGAGTGTACCCGCCCCAGCCCTGAGTGCTCCTGATGGAGGTACAGGCCCGTTTCAAAGCTGAGCCAGCACTCAGTGTAACAAGTAACCTTGGTACCAACAGCAGTGAAGAACTGCCCTGCCTCTACAGAAGAACTGCCCTGCCTCTACCACTAGGCAGAAACTTGAAGCCTGGCTGCTTCCCCTTGCCCTTCCCCAAACCACTATTACCTTGTGCTGCAAACAAGCCCTGAGTCCTCCCCAAAAACTCCACCTCAAGGAAACAAGCAGTGCAGCTCCAGAAAACTGTGAAATAAAGGCACAGCAGCCTCCGTCTGCACAAATCTCAGAGGCAGAGAATATCATTGCCCACTACATTTCCCCAAAGAAGAAGAGCATCAAAACCAAGGAAACTGAATCAAAAAGGAGAAGCACACCCTCCAGGAAAGCTCTGACAGTGAGAAAATATAATAACCAAGAGAAAATACTGCAAGACACTACAGCAACACCAACTGTGAAGGAAAAGAAAGACCTCTTCGTATCTGCTGGGGAAAAAAAGCCCTTATGCCCAGGAAGACAAACACATCAACTATAGTGAACTCCCTTGGGAACAAAGCATCTCAGAGAGAAAATGGAAAATCTCCAGAAGAGGAACTTACACATTTGGAAATATATAATCTAAGTGACACAGAATTCAAGATTGCACTCCTAAAAATACTCAGACAGCTCAGGGAATGCTGGCTGAGTACTCAGACTCAGATAAATGATTTCAGAAAGGAAATCTCTGAACAAAAGAATCACTTTAACAAAGAAATTGAAACAATAAAAAAGAATTAAATAGAAATTTGGAAGACAATGCAATAAAAAAATAAAGCATGAACTAATTAGCATAGGAAACAGGGCCAACCAGATGGAGGAAAGAATTAGTGACACTGAGGATAGAAACATGGAAATTGAATAAGATAGAGATTTGAGAACCCCCCCCAAAAAAGAAAGATCTCTATAAGAACTATCTGACTCCATTAGAATAACAGAAATGCCAGAAGAAACAGAACAAAATTCTAATGAGAGCTTAATCAAACAAATAGTAGATGAGAAATTTCTAACTCCATGGGAAGAACTGAAACTTCAAATTCAAGAAGAAAACAGAACCCGTAGCTACCTGAATCCCACTAGATCTTCTCCAAGACACATTATACTGAAGATGTCAAAAATCAAAGGCAAAGAAAGAATTCTCAAGGCAGCTTGGGAAAAACATTATGACCTTCAAAGGAAAGCTCATCAGGCTGTCATCAAACCTCTCAGCAGAAACTCTTCAAGCCAGGAGAGAGTAGAACCATATATTCAAAATATTAAAAGACAGGAACTACCAGTCAAGAGTAATCTATCCAGCAAAGTTATCCTTTAGATCTGAAAGAGAAAGAAAGACTTTTTCAGACATAACAGAAGCTGAGGGAATTTGCCAACACGAGGCCGGCACTCCAGGAAATACTGAAGGAGGCTACTCGATCTGAAAAGAAAAAAACCTAAATAAACGGCAAAAAGTTGAGACAACAAAAACATAAAAAGGGAAGAAGTAAGGGTCTAAATTCCCAAGAGAGACTAGAAATTAAAAGTATACTTAAGAAAAGGAGCCACTGCATACATGAAACTTTCCTTTTCATAAGCCTCATGGTAACTACACAAAAAAAGAAAAAAAAAAACAGAAAAAGAAAAACCAGAAGGAAAAATCGTAGAATACCATCAAGCTAAAAAAATTGATAGTGAGAAAAAAAAGCAAAGAAGAAACCGAGACTCCATACTTCACATATTAATCATCACCCTAAAAAATGTAAATGGACTGAACTCACCAATAAAAAGGCACAGAGTAGCTAGCTGACTAGATTAGAAAACAAAACCAATCTATATGCTGTCTCCAAGAGACATACCTCAGTCACAAGGACAATCACAGATTCAGAGTGAAAGGGTAGAAAATAATACTATAAGCAAATGGCATCCAGAGAAAAGCAGAAATAGCCATACTTATATCTGATGAAACACACTTCAGGATAAAAAAGGTAATAAGAAACAAAAATGGACATTTCATAATGATAAAAGGGACAGTACAACAAGAAGACATGACACTCATCAATATATATGCCCCCAACCAGGAAGCACCAAAATTTATAAAGCAACTACTTAAAGATCTAAAAGGTGAAACTGAAAAAACACAATTATAGTAGGGCACCTAAACGCCCCCTTAACAGTCATATACAGATCATCTAAACAGAAAATAAGAAAATATCAGTTCTAAATGAAACATTACAACAATTGTATACATAATTGGCATTTACAGGACACTTAATCCTACAACACAAGACTATACTATTCTATTCTAGTGCACATGGAACATTCTCAAGGATAGATCATATGCTGGGACACAGAACTAGCCTCAGCAAATTCAAGAAAAGTGAAAGCATACAAAGCATATTCTAAGACCAGAAAGCCTTGAAATTGGTGGTCAACTGTGCAAAAAAAATGAAAAAAAAGACCCACATATACAAGGAGATTAAACAACATGTTATTTAAAAAATGAATGGATGAAAGAAGAAATAAAGAAGAGATTAAAAATACACAGAAACAAATGACAATGAAAAAACAATGTATTAAAATTATTGGGATGCAGTGAAAGCAATAATAAGAGGAAACTTATATCATTACAGCCTATCTCAAGAAACAAGAAAAAGCACAGATTAAAAACCTAACATCCCTTCTTAAAGAACTAGAAAAATAAGAGCAAAAAAGCCCAAAGTCAGTGGAAGGAAGGAACTAATAAAAATTAGAGCAGAACTAAATGAAATAGAGAACAGAAAAATGATGGAAAAAATTATGCAATGAAGAGCTGGTTTAAAAAAAGAAAGATTGACAAACCGCTGGCTACGTTCACTAAGGAGCAAAGAGAAAAAACACAAATAACCAAAATTAGAAATAAAAAAGAAATTACCAGTGATACTACAGAAATACAAAGGATCATAAGAAAATGTTATGAAGGACTACAGGCCACCAAATTTAACCACCTTGAAGAAATGCACAAGTTTCTAGAAACATATAGTCTACCTAGACAGAACCAAGAAGAACTGGACAATCTAAATAGACCAAACAACAGCAAGGAAATTGAAACAATCACCCCAAACCTCCCCAAAGGCAAAAGCCCAGGACCAGATGGTCTTACCAACAAGTTTTATCAAATATTGAAACAGGAACTAATGCCTGTTCTCCTCAAACTTTTCCAAAAAATGAAAGAAGAGGCAGTACTTCCCAACTCTTTCCACAGAGCCAACATAACCCGAATGCCAAAGTCTGGTAAGGATAACACAAAGAAACAAAGCTACAGACCAATATCTCTGATGAACGCAGTTGCAAAAATCCTAAATAAAAAAATATATTTTTTAAATAAAATTCATTAAAAGAGTTATACACTATGATCAAGTGGGATTCATCCCATAACACAAGGATGGTTGATCATATGCAAGCTAGTCAATGTGATACACCACATAAACAAACTAAAAGATAAAAACCATATGATTACATCAACTGATGTAGAAAAAGCATTTGACAAGCTACAACATCCATTTATTATTAAAACACTTAATAAAATGAGTATGGAAGAAATGTACCTCAACATAATAAAGGCCATATATAACAAACTCTCAGCTAATATTATACTGAATGAGGAAAAACTAAAGCTTATTCTCCTAAAATCAGGGACAAGAGATGGATGTCCCCTGTCACCAATGTTATTCAGTACAGTATGGGAAGTTCTAGCGGAGCAATCAGGCAAGAGAAAGGAATAAAAGGCATCTAAATTAGGAGAGAAGAAGTTAAACTGTCATTTTTGCAGATGACACGATCCTTTATATAGAAAATTCTAAAGATTACACCTTAAAACTATTGGAAGCAACAAACAAATACAGTAAAGTTGCAGGATATAAAATCAATGTACAAAAATCAATTGCATTTCTATATACCAACAATGAAACTTCAGAAAAAGAAATGAGACAAATGATACCTATTGCTATTGCAACAAAAAGAATAAAATACTTAGGAATAAGCTTAACAAAAATATGAAGGACTTATGTACTGAAAAGTACATTTCTATTAAAAGAAATTGAAGAGGACACAACAAATAGAAAGATATTCCGTGTTCATGGATTGGAAGAATCAACATAATTAAAATGGCCATATTACTTAAAGCAATATATAGATTCAATGCAATTCCCATCAAAATCCCACAGACATTCTTTCAAGAAATAGATAAAAGAATTGTCAGGTTCATATGAAACACATAAGACCCTGAATCGCCAAAGCAATCCTACATAAAAAGAGTAAGGCTGGAGGCATCACACTCCTGGATTTTAATTTATGTTACAAAGCATCAATAATGAAGACAGCTTGGTATTGGCAGAAAAACAGACACATAGACCAATGGAACAGAATAAAAAACCCAAATATAAATGCATAAATACATGGGCAGATAATTTTTGACAAAGGAGTAAAAAAATATGCCATGGGGAAAAGAAAGCCTGTTCAGTAAATTGTGCAGGGAGTATTAGAAAACCACATGCAAAAGAATGAATTGGAACTGTGAACTCTCACCATATACTAAAATTAATGCAAAATGGATTAAAGACCTCCAAATAAGACCCGAAACAATAAACTGTATAGAAGAAAACATTGATACTAAACCTATAGACCTCAGGCTCAAGAAGGACCTTGTGAACATGACCTCAAAGGCAAGGGAAGTAAAAGCAAAAATAAATGAATGGGACCATATCAAACTAAAAAGCTTCTGCACAGCAAAAGAAACCGTCAGCAAAGCAAAGAGACAGCCATTTGAATGGGTGAAAATATTTGCAAACAATGCCTCTGATAATGGGCTAATATCTAAAATATATAAAGAATTTGTATAACTCAACGATTAAAAAGTAGGCAGAGGACCTGAATAGACACTTCTCTCAGGAAGACATACAAATGACCAACAGATATATAAAAAAAATTCTCAACTTCATAAGCTATTAGGGAAATGCAAATCAAAACCACAATGAAAAACCACCTCACATCTATTAGAACGGCTATCATCAGCAAGACAAGGAATAACAAGTGCTGGAGTGGGTGTGGAGAAAAAGGAACTCCCATACATTGCTGGTGGGAATGCAAACTGGTACAACCACTATGGAGGACAGTATGGAGGTTCCCCCCAAAGTTAAGAATAGAGTTACCATATGACCTGTGAATCCCACTTCTGGGCATCTACTCAAAAATTTTGAAAGCCTTAGTCCACAAAGATATATGCACCCCCATGTTCATTGCAGCACTATTCACAGTGGCCAAATCATGGACACAGCCAAAGTGTCCTTTGATAGACAACTGGCTAAAGAAGCTGTGGTACATATACACAATGGAATATTACTCAGCCATAAGAAAAGACAAACTAGGGCCATTTATGACGACATGGATGGACCTTCAGACCATCATGCAAAGTGAAATAAGCCAGATAGGTAAAACCAAGAACCACATGATTTCACTCATTTGTGAAACACAAAGCTGAAAGCAACAAAAAACCAAAAATTCATGGACACACTCAATAGTTTATTGATTAATGGTTATCTGAGGATAAGGAGGGAATGAGTTTGCAGAGAAGGGACAGGGTGTCAAATATATGCTGATGGAAAGAGAAATAACTCTGGGTGATTAACACATAATAGAACATATAGATGATCTATATGTATAATTGTACATCTGGATCCCATGTAATTTTTGCTGCCAATGTCACCCCAATAAATTTAACATAAAAAAGTGCCACAGGCACCTTACTTTTCAACAACCACCATCCCAATAAGTCAGAGGCCATCAACACTGAGGTAAGACTCTGCCATCATAAAAAAACATGAAGTGCTGCTGGCTCAAGTCATTGTTAACATATTACAGCAACAATGAGTGTTCACATTGTTTTTCTGCTAAAATGATATTTAACTCTTAATAGACTATACTAGTGTAAACTCAACTTTTATATACACTAGGAAACTAAAAATTTTATGTGACTTGCTTTATTGCAATATTCACTTTATTGTAAATGTTTGGAAACAGTTGTACAACATGTCCAATGTATGCCTGTAATTAACGGATGAATTTAATTAATTAAAAGAGAAAAATCATGGAAAGTTTTCTCCATGTAATAATAAACTACGAATACTACTAAAATTTAAGGTCTATACTTAATTCAACTCCGGATAGGACAAATAAGCCTGAAATATTAGATATTTCAAATCATTGTTCTTACCAGGGAGATTCATTGATTGTTTCTTGAGTTGTCCCCTTATTATGCCTGTTTCGGGTGCATCTTTTACACGTTCTACACTAGTCCCTATAGAAATAAACAAATTTTTAAACATTTTAATGGTAATCATTTAAACTGTGTGTGTGTGTGTGAGTGTTGTGTTGTATGTGAGTGTGTGTGTTTGTGTGTAGGACTAAATTAATTAGGCTTTTTATTACAGAGAGTGGAGTTATAAAATGCTATTTCTCACTTAATAGACTACAGTACAGTGTAAACACAACCTTTATATGCACTGCGAAAGCAAAAGTTTACATAACTTGCCTCGTTACAGTATTTGTCTTATTATAGTTGGAAACAGATCCATAATATGTCCAAGGTATGCCAGTATTTAATACATGCATTTAACTAAAGAAGGGAAATCATGAAAACTTGTTTCCATATATTAATAAACTATGAATATTATTTTAACATCTATACTTTATTCAACTCCAGATAGCATAAATAAACCTGAAATACTAGATTTTTAAAATTCTTGTTCTTACCAGGGCGAGTCATTGATTGTTTCTTGAGTTGTCCCCTGACCATGCCTGTTCCATCTGTTAAGTGTTCTACATTAATCCCTATAGAAATAAACACATTTTTAAACATTGTAATGGTAATCATCTAAGCAACTGTATGTGTGTGTGTATGTTTTGTGTGTGTGTTGTTTATATCTAGGCCTAAATTAATTAAGCTTTTTATTACAGAAAAAGCAGTTGTATCAAAAT
Source organism: Lyroderma lyra (assembly GCA_004026885.1). NCBI lineage: Eukaryota > Metazoa > Chordata > Mammalia > Chiroptera > Megadermatidae > Lyroderma > Lyroderma lyra. The sequence continues at coordinate 15,625 of PVJL010003046.1, forward strand.
GTCTGGCATGAACAATCAGAAAACCTTAAATTAGAACAGATGGAGCCATATTATACTGAAATTTAGAGATGTTTAGTGACTTGTTCAAAACCAAATATCCAGGGAATTACAAAATTGATGCACAAACTCCCATTGCATAAATTTTTAACCTGTGCTTTTCCTGTACAATTCTATTACACAAATTTAAATATTTCCAGAAGATTTATGATAATAATATAACTTTCAGGATTACCTTAAATGTATACTCTTTCTGGAAAGACATACCTAATGAAGTAGAACTTAACTTTTGTTTTGTTTTATTTTGTCTTATTTTACCACAAAACAAGCTGCAAACCACAGACTTGATATGCAAAGCACAGACTTGATAGTCTTAAATCTTCTATTAGCCAACAATTTTTTTACTCAACCAGAAAATTTTTAATTTAATTTTTGGTAATGTAACTATATATCATGCAAGTATTAGTGAGTAAAAGAATAATAAAATTTCACTGAACTAAGAAATAGTGCCATCTGAAGCTTCTTTAACACATAGACCTTTGGACTTGCACGAAGAAAATGGTTAAAAATGCTGTAGTACTGGAACTATGATTCAATCTATGACCATTTGAGTTTTTATAGAATTCCAAATTTTGCTATAATTAACAACTATTAACTAGGTTTAATGACATAAAAATGCATAAATGTGATGAAAAGGGAATTCATATTACATAAAGAATAACTAGTATTGGTGACCTAAAGTCAGTCACTGGGCCAAAAGTTTGTGGTTGGAAGTTGGTTCTAGTAGAGCATGTAAGTGTAATTGGAAACCTGTTACAAACCTGACACCACAGAATGTAAATTTACTTTGAAGAAATGGCAGAGCTCCAGAATAAATACATAAAAAAGGTTGCACTATGATTCTGCCAGTCCAAATGTACCATACCACTTTCTGTAAAGAGAGTTACCAACTAGATTATTAACAAAATAAACAAAAATGCTAGATATTAGGCAGAACAAACTTCCAATACTTAAGTAGCAGCATTTTGTGAAAGTTGTGTGAGCTATGCAAACAAAATTGGGGAACATTAGCAGACATATTTTAGCCAGTCTGGTCTTTCTGCAATAGATATATGTAGGAAAAACAACGTCATTTTGATGTGAAAATTTTGTTCTGTTATTCATCATTTGTTACTTGTCTCACCTCAAACTAATTAATGACGTGTACCAAGGTACCACTGTATTATTCCTTATGGAAAAAAATTTGTTTGGTACTCATCGTTTTTAATACTCCTTGCAGTTCCTGGAACCAATGAACAACAAGTACCAAGATACCACTCACTGTACATTAAAAAATGCATTCAAGTGGGAAGGACATACCTAGTGAGTCAGCTATTTGCCAGGTTAAATTTCAAATTACATTCATTGTAGACACAGACAATTACTGTGAGACAGAAAAATCTTTAAATGTTACAGGAGTAGTTTAATGTATTTTTTAAAGGTTACGTTATTGTAAATCAAGTAGGATTTATTAAAGAAAAAGAATAACAAGAAATCTGTGGGCTGAAATAAAGTGACCTCTCAGGTTGTATTAGCATGTTGACCTTCTAGCTGGCGAGGAGAAAATGGGTAATTTGCAGTAATGCGAGCCTTGGTAAGCTTCCCTTTGCATTTGAATCTGTAGTCCATTGTTTTTCCTTTTGCTGGATTTTGAAACTGCTATTTGCATCCAATGACAGATACAGATAAAAGATAAATTTATATTTAAAAATCACATATGTTGAAAGTAATAATTAGAATCGTGGACTTGGGTCACATAATGAATAAAGTTTTTGTGTGTCTGTTCAAAAATTGGTTCCAACACAGCAAGGCAATGCACTGGAAACCGGTCACAATCCAGACATCTTAGATTGAATTTCATGCTTTGGAGAAGAGACAGAAGTCCATGTAAAGTTTGCACTATCATCACGGCAGTAGAAACATGCCACCACCACAGTCTAACCAGAGGTGAAGTCCAAATGGGGCATCATTACTAAAATCAAAGACACATTGCGTGAGCGGAAAAGTTTTCAATAATAGGTAATGACATTTATGAAGTTATGGCAACAAATGACCAGAGAATATTAGCATATAAATTTTAGCTCTTGGTTTTTCTCCAATAAATAACTAGAAGAATGATTCACTTGAATTGAGAAAGTGAAGATGGTTAGGAAGGCAATGAGAATAGACTTTGAGGGCAAACTGGATTTGATACTGTGACCATGAAATGTATGTGGTTAATAAATATATAACGTATTAAGAGTCACAATTTTCTTCCTTCACAATATCCTCTCATTGCTTTTAAGTCCTTTCATTAAAAATCCAATCTTTCTTGAAGGTCCTTAAGCTATTTTTTTAAATTCATATAACATAGTGCTATGCAATTTTCCCATTTTAAGTGGCACTTTCATGGTTATTTATATTTCACAGAATTGTAGAACTATCACTATATTTACTTTTAGAATTTACTTCAGATTTATACTAATGAAATCCCATGGAGATAGAGCTGTGATTCCTAAATAATTTTATTCTCTCTTCCCCATTTTCTGCTATTGTATTGCATGTTACATGTATAAATATTAAAGATATTTAAATTACTGTTAAAATTATTTATATATGGAATTTCATAATTTTTAAGAAAACAGAGAAAACTTAGAAGAAAGGTACATTTATAGTGCTTGTTGCATCTTTTTTACAATCATTTACTTGGGTGCTGTGGATTCAAGTGACCATCTAGTGTCATTTTCTCACTCCAATTAATCCTTGTTTTCACCATCTCCTTTATGTTGCTTTGTGATATATATTACATATCTACACTTTAGAATGCCAAGGATATATTTATAATTATTGTTTTATACAACTGCCTTTTAAAACATTAAAGAATGAGTCAATGTATATTTATATAGCTTCTTTGATATTGGAGTTATTCCAACTGATTATTTTGCTGTTTTGTTTGTTTTTTATTTCCTCTTTGTGGATTCAAGATACTATGTGAGATGATTTCTTTGGTATTTTTTTGTCTAGTGGGTCTGTGAGCAAGAAATTCAATTTCTGTTTACTTGGCAATCTTTAATTTTACCATCATTTTTGAAAGATAGTTTGCTTGCTTTAAGATTCCTGGTGGACAGATTTTTCTTTTAGCACATTGAATATTCCACCTCACTGCCTTGTGGTGCCCATAGTTTCTGATGCTTAGTCAGGTGATCATTCTACTGGGGTTCACTTTTACAGGATCAGCTATTTTTTTTCTTGCTGCATTCAAAATTTTATCTTTCAACATTTTTACTATGATGTTGTTCAGAACAAATATTCCCATGAACCTGTCCAATGTTTTGTTTTGTTTTTTCATTTTATTTATTATAACTTTCAACTTCAGAATTTGTATTTGGTTCTTTTATATTAACTTTTATCTCCTCACTGATGTTATTTGTTTGATTAAATACTTTCACTATATCTACATTTTCTTCAGAAATATCATGTTTTTTACAAATTGAAAAGATTGGTCAACCTTGCATCGAGCTAGTAATCAAGGTCATTTTTCCAAATGCTATTGCTCACTTCATGTTTCTGTGTCACACTTTGATAAGGCATACAATATTTTGAACATTTTATTAGTATTATATTTGTCACAGTGATCTGTCATCAGATTCTTGGTGTTACTGTTGTAATTGTTTGGGGTGCCTCAAATCATTCCCATGGAATATACCAAGTAGTAGTAGATACATGCTGTGCATGTCCTGACCACTCACAGGCCACTCACAGGCCACTCCCATCTGTATTCCTTACCCTGGCCCTCCCTATTCCCTGAAAAACAAAGATATTGAAATTGAACACTAACAACTTTACAATGAAATCTAACTTTCAACTGAAAATGCTGCACATCTCTCACTTTAATCCAAAATCTAGAAATGGCTAAATTTAGTGTGGAACGCACACAGGAAGCCAGGATAGGTTAAAAACTAGACCTATTGTGCCAAAAAGTTAGTGGAGTTGTGAATGCAAGTACTACTGACTATAAATTGATGCCAAGGCTTATTTCCAATGTGAAAATCCTACATTTAGAAGTATTTTGCATAATGAACAAACTAAGCCTGAATTGCAACACATCTGTTCATAACATGGTTTACTGAATATTTTAAGCTCTATGTTGAATCCTACTAAGTACTCAGAAAAATTACTCCTTTCTAGATATTACTGCCAATTGACAATGCGCCTCGTCTCTGAAGAGGTCTGATTGAGATGGGCAATGAGATTAACGTTGTTTTCATGCCTGCTACCACAATATTCATTCTGAAGCCCATGTGCCAATGAATAATTCTGACTTTCAAGTATTATTATTAAGAAATAAATTCCAAAAGACTATACCTGCCATAGATAGAGATTGTTGTGATGGATTGGAACAAAGTAAATTGTAAAATTCCTCAAAAGCATTTACTATTCTACATGCCATTACAGCATTTGTGATCCATGGGGACAGGTCAAAATATCAACACTAACAGAAATTTGAAAGAAGTTCATTTCAACCCTCGATGATGACTTTGAGAGGTAGAAGAGTTTAATAAAGGGAATAACTAGTGACAACTAGCAAAAGAACTAGAATTAGAGTGGAGTCAGAATCTCTGAAATCTTATTGTCTTGATGAACAAAGTGGTTTCTTGACATGGAATTTACTCTTCTGAAGACTGCTGAACTAATAACAAAAGATTTTAGAATATTACTTAAACTTAGTTCATAAAGCAAGGCAGGTTTTGAGAGGACTGACTCCAATTAAACAGAGTTCTACTGTTCATAAAATATTATCAAACAGCATTGTATGCAGCAGAGAACTCATTTGTGAAAGGAATAGTGAATGGTTATGGCAAACTTTACTGATGTAATGTTTCAAAAAAGGGCCACAGCCACCTCAATCTTCAACAGTCACCATACCAATAAGTCAGAGGCCATCAAAAAGCACATGAGGTACTGAAGGCTCAAGTCATTGTTAATATTGTATATCAACAAAGCATTATTCATTAAGGGTTTACGTTATTTTTTAGCTAAAATGCTACTTCACACTTAATAAACTACAGTACAGTGTAAATACAACTTTTATATGCACTGAGAAACCAAAAATTTTACATGACTTGCTTTGTTACAATATTTGTTTTATTATAATTGTTTGGAAACAGACCCACAATATGTCCAAGGTATGCCTGTATTTAATACATGCATTTAACTGAAGAAGGGGAATCATTAAAACTTGTTTCCATATAATAATAAACTATGAATGTTATTTTAACATCCATACTTTACTCGACTCCAGATAGCATAAATAAACCTGAAATATTAGATTTTTAAAATTCTTGTTCTTACCAGGGGTCATTGATTGTTTCTTGGGTTGTCCCCTGACCATGCCTGTTCCAGTTGAATCTATTATGCGTTCTACATTAATCCCTATAGAAATAAACAAATTTTTAGACATTTGTATGCTAAACCTTTACATGCAAGTCTGTGTGTGTGTGTGTGTGTGTGTGTGTGTGTGTGTGTGTGGTTTATATTTAGGCCTACATTAATAAGGCTTTTTATTATAGAAAGAGGAGTTATATCAAAATGTCTGGCTTGGAAACTCAGAAAATCTTAAATTAGAACAGATGTATAATCATTTTATAAGCCACATTACATTGAAGTTTAGAATTGTTTAGTTACTTGTTCAAAACCCAATATCCGGGGAATGACAAAAATTGATGTACAAATTCACACCACATAATTTTTTAACCTGTGTTTTATTTTGTGTAGTTTTCTCTATTACACAAACTTACCTATTCCCATAGGATTTATGATGATAATATAACTCTCAGAATTACCTTAAATGCACATTCTTTATGCATGGATATACCTGGTGAAGAAAAACTTAACTTTTTTTTTTACACTACAAAACAAGTTGCAAACCACAGATTGCACAGTCACTAAATTTCCCATGAGCCAAAAATTCTTTGACTCATCCAGAACAACTTAATTTGAGGTAATGTAACTATATATCATGTAAGTATCAGTAATTAAAGGAATAGTAAGATTTAATTCAAGTAAGAAGTGCCATCAGAAGTTCCTTTAGTACACTTAGTGACTTGCATGAAGAAAATGGTTACATTTTAAGCAGTACCAGGACTATGATTGGCTCTACATCCATTTGAATTTTTATAGAGTTTAAAATTTTGGTATGATTAACAGCCATTAAGGTGTAATGACATGAAAAGTGCATAAATGTGATGAAAAAGAAATTCATATTATGTAAAGAATAACTAGTATTGGTGACCTAAAGTTAACCACTGGGCCAAAAGTTGATGGGTGGAAGTTGGTTCTAGCACAGCACGTAAGTATAATTGGAAATCTGTCATGAACCTGACACCACAATGTGACTCTTCCTTTGAAGAAATGGCAGAGCCCATAAAAAAATAAATATAAAAGGTCACACTATGATTCTGCCAGTCCAAAAGTACCATCCCACTTTCTTTAAATAGAGTTACCAGCTAGATCATTAACTACATAAACAAAAATGCCACATATTAGGAAGAACAAACTTCCAATAATTAATTAGCAGCATTTTGTTAAAGTTATATGATCTAAAGAAACACAGAGGTGGGAGAAATGAGTAAATATGTTATAGTTCGTCCGGTCTTTCAGCAATGAATGAATATACGTAGAAAAGCAATGTCATTTTGATGCGAAATTTGTTCAGGTACTCGGCCTTTGTTACTTTTCTTGCCTCTTGGAATCAATTAACGATGAATACTGACATATCACTGCCTTACTCCTTTTGGAAAGTATTTGTTTGGTACTCATTATTTTTGGTACTCCTCACGCCTCCCAGAACCATATAAAGACACGTAGCAAGGCACCACTGCACATTAAAAATGCATTCATGCGGGAAGGATACACCCGATGAGGCAGGTATAACATATTTCCTAGGTTAAACAGCAAACTATGTTCATCAGAGACACAGACAATTACTGTAAGGCGGAAAATTCCTTAAATGTTACAGGAGTATTTTAATGTCTTCTTTTTAAAGGTAACATTACTGTAAATCAAGTTGGCCTTACTAATGGAAAATAACAACAAGTAATTTGTGGACTGAGATAAAGCGACCTCTAAGGTCTATTAGCATGTCGACCTTCTAGCTGGTGAGAAGGAAATGGTAATTTGCAGTAATGCGAGCCTTGGTAGCTTCTCTTTTCATTTGAGTCTGTAGGTCATTTTTACTTTATTGCTAGATTTATAAAGTAGTATCTATGCCCAATGACAGATGAAGATATCAGATATATTTATTTTTTTAAATTGCATATTTTAAAAAGAATAATTAGAATTGTGAACTTGGGTCACATACTGAATTAAGTTTTTGTGTATGTGTGAAAATTGGTTCCAACTGCACTGGAAACCTGTCACAATCCAGACATCTTAGATTGAATTTCATGCTTTGGAGAAGTGACAGAGCCCATGTGAAGTTTGCACTATCATCACGGCAGTAGAAAATACCACCACGGCAGTCTAACCAGAGGTGAAGTCCAGATGGGGCATCGTTACTAAAATCGCATTGCGTGATCAGAAAAGTTTTCAATAATAAGTAATGACATTTATGAAAGTAATATTAGTTATGGCAAGAAATGACTAGAGAATATTAGCATGCATATTTTAGCTCTTGGTTTTTCTCCAACAAAGATAACTAGAAAAATTGATTCTTTTGAACTGAGGGATCAAAGATTTTTAGACAATCAGGAAGGCAATGAGAACAGACCTTGAGGGCAAATGGATTTAACACTATGACCATGAAATGTATATGGTAGAAAAACACATAACATATTAAGAGTCACAATTTTCTTCCTTTATGATATCCTCTCATTACTTTTAAGTACTTTCATTAAAAATCCAATCCTTCTTGGAGGTCCTTAAGCTATTTTTTAAAAAAACCATATAACATAGTGCTATTCAATTTTCCCATTTCTAAATGACACTTCCATGGTTATTTATATTTCAGAGAATTGTAGATCAATTCCAATTATTTAATTTTAGAATATACTTCAGATTTATACTAATTTAACCCCATGGAGGTAGTGAACATGATTCCTAAATAGTTTTATTCCCTCTTCCTGATTTTATTGTTATCATATTGCATGTTACATGCATACATATTAAAGATATTGTTTAAATTACTGTTGTAATTATTTATATATGAAGTTTCATAGCTTTTAAGGAAACTGAGAAACAAATTTAGAGAAAGTGTACATTTATAGTGTTTATTCCATTAACTTTTTTTACAATCTGTGATTCATTTACTTAGGTGCTGTGGATTCAAGTGACCATCTAGTGTCGTTTTCTCACTCTAGTTAATCCTTGTTCTCACCATCTCTTTTATGTTGCTTTCTTTTTGCGGGGGGAGGTTTCCTGGCTGGGAATCGAACCCAGGCCATGGCATTGAGATCACCTAAGTCTAGCTGCTACACCACCAGGGAACCTTCTCCTTTATGTTGCTTTTGTGACATATATTATATATCTACAGTTTAACATCCTAAAAAATATATTTTATATTTATTGTTTTGTATAATTGCCTTTTAAAACGTTAAAGAATGAGTTGATGTGTATTGACATGGCTTTAATACTAGAGTTATTCTGAGTAATTATTTTGTCGTTTTGTTTTTAATTTTTATTTTGTGGATTCAAAATACTATGTGAGATGAATTTCTTTAGTATTTTTTGTAAAGTGTGCCTGTGAGCAAGGAATTCTCTCAATATTTGTTGATTTAAGAATCTCTTCATTTCACTTTTGAAAGTTAGTTTGCCTGATTTAAGATTCCTGGTGGACAGATTTTTCTTTTGGCACTTTGAATATTCCATCTCACTGCCTTGTTTGCCCAGAGTTTCTGAGGTTGAGTCAACTGATCATTCAATTGGGGTTCACTTTTACTTGATCAGCTGTTTTGTTTTGTTTTTGCTGTTTTTTTAAGATGTTGTATTTTAACATTTTTACTATGATGGGTCTGATTGTAAATTTTGTTGTGCTTATTTTTCTTAGATTTCATTTAGCTTAAATATACATGTAGATTATATACTTTCATTAAATAGGTTTCAAAATTTTCAGCCATCTTCCTTCAAATATTTATACTGCTCATTTCTATTACCGTAAGTACAACTTAGCAGTTACTTTTTTCAGAGCAATGAAATATTCCTTTGATCTCGTCCAGTGAGTTTTTACTTTTATTTATTGTAACTTTGAATTCCCAAATTTGCATTTGGTTCTTTTATGCAAACTTTTATGTCTTCATTCATAGATGTTATTTACTTGATTACATATATTCACCATATATACGTTCTCTTCATAAATATATTTATTTTTATAAATTGAAGATTTTAGGCAACCCTGCACTAAGCAAGTAATCAGGGTCATTTTTCCAAAAACTATTGCTAACTTCATGTTTCTGTGTCACATTTTGGTAATTCTCATAATATTTCAAACATTTTATTAGTACTATATTTGTTAGGGTGATCTGTCATTAGATCGTTGTTGTTACTGTTTTCATTTTTTTAGGGTGCCTCAACTCATGCCCATATAAGATGACTAACAGTAGATACATGCTGTGCATATCCTGACTGCTACACTCACAGGCCACTCCATTCTGTCTCCCTTACCCTGGCCCTCCCTATTCCCTGAGTCACAGTAACACTGAATTTGGGCACTAACAACCCTACATTGAAATCTAACTTTGTAATTTAAGGTCTATTTAATTCAACTCCAGAGAGATAAACATGAAATAATAGATTTTTAAAATTTTGTTCTTACCAGGGAGATTCATTGATTCTTTCTTGAGTTGTCCCCTGAGCATGCCTGTTCCAGTTGCCCCTGTTACATGTTCTACATTAGTCCCTGCAGAAAGAAACAGATTTGTGGACAGTTCTATGGTAATCATTTACACATAAATATGTCTCTGAGTGTGTGTGTTTTGTGTCTGTGTGTTTGCATGTAGGACTAAATTAATTAGGGTTTCTATTACAGAAGAGGAGTTATATAAAAATGTCTGGCTTGAGCAATTGGTAAGCCTTAATTTAGAATGGATGGAGTAATTATATAAGCCATATTATATTGAAGTTGAGAGACGTTTAGTGACTTGTTCGAAACCAAGTAGCCAGGGAATGACAAAACTGATGTACAAACTCCCACTGTATAATTTTTAGTGTATGTTCTGCCGAAACGAGTACAACCATTTAATTTTTTTTACCAGTGTTTTTTCTATGCAATTCCATTACACAAATTTAATTACTCCCAGAGGATTTATGACAATAATATCACTTCCAGAATTACCTTAAAATCACACTCTTTCTGCAAGGATGTACCTGGTGAAGCAGAAATTAACTTTTTTTTTTAACCACAAAACCAGTTGCTAATCACACATTTCATAGTCACTAAAACTTTCCATGAGCCAAAAATTTTTTGACTCATTCAGGAAAATTTACTTTTTATTTTAGATAATCTAACTATATATCATGTAAGTATCAGTGATTAAGAGAATATTAAGATTTAATTGGACTAAGAAAAAGTGCCCTCTGAGGTTCCTTTAGCACACAGACCTTGTGACTTGCACAAATAAAATGGTTAACAACCCTGCAGTACTGGGACTATGATTCAATCTATGTCCATTTGAGTTTTTATAGAATTCATAATTTTTCTTTAATGAATAACTATTAACTAGGTCCAATGACATGAAAAATGAATAAACATGAGTAAGAGAATTCATATTATGTAAGGGACAACTCATATTGGTGAACTTAAGTCAACCACTGGGCCAAAAGCTGGTGGGTAGAAGTTGGTTCCAGTTGAACAGACAAGTGTATTTGGAAACTTGCCCTGATGTTGACACTGCACACTATAACTCTTACCTTGAAGAAATGGCTGAGTTTATGAGTAAATAAATATAAAAGGTTGCACTATGATTCTGCCAGTCCAAATGTACCATCCCAATTTCTTTAAAGAGTGTTAATTGGTTGGATCATTAACAACATAAACAAAAATGCCATATAGTAAGCAAAGGAAACTTTCAATTATTAAGTAGACTATTTTGTGAAAGTTATAGGAGATAAAGAAACACAAAACTGGGGAACATTAGCAGATATATTTTAGCCAGTCTTGTCTTTCTGCAATAGATATAAGTAAAAAAACAATCAGTTTGACGCAAAATTTGTTCCGGCACTCCTTTAGTTACTCCTCTTGCCTCCCATAACCAATTAATGATGGGTACTGTGGTCCCGTGCATTATTCCTTATAGAAAGAAATTTGTTTGGTACTCCTTGTTTTTGAAACTCCTCATGCCCCCTGGAACCCATGAATGACGAGTAGCAAGCCACCACTGTATGTCAAAAATGCTTTGTGTGGGAAAGCTACACCTGGTGAGGCAGGATATGAGGTTAAGTTGCAAACTATGTTCATCAGAGACACAGACAATAACTGTGAGGCAGAAAATTGTTTAAATGTGGCAGGAGTATTTTAATGTCTTTTTTAAAGGTTACATTAGTAAAGTCTGCTTTACTAATGGAAAAGAGTAACAAGTAATTTGGGGACTGAGATAAAGCGACCTCTAAGGTGTATTAGCATGTTGACACTCCAGCTGGTGAGAAGAAAATGGGTAATTTGCAGTACACTGAGCCTTGGTACTTTTCCCTTTTCATTCGAGTCTGTAGGTCATTTTTACTTTTTTTGTTAGATTGATAACTACTATATATGCCCAATAACAGATAAAGATATTAGATATGTATTTTTAATTGGCATATTTTAAAAGGAATCATTAGAACTGTGGACTCTGGGTTACATAGTGGATAAAGTATTTTTTTGTGTGTGTGTGCAAAAATTGGTTCCAACACAGCATGGCATGCATTGGAAACCTGGCACAATCCAGACACCATAGATTAAAGTTTATGCTTTGGAGTCCACATAAATTTTGCACTATCATCATGCAAGTAGAAAATACCACCACTGCAGTCTACCTAGTGGTGAAGTCCAGATGGGGCATCATTACTAAAATCAAAGACACATTTGATTGAGCAGAAGTAGTTTTTAATAATAAGTTATGACATTTGTGAAAGTAATATTAGTTATGGCAGGAAATGACTAGAGAACATTAGCATACATATATTAGCCCTAGGTTTTCTCCAACAAATGTAATTTAAAAAGTTAATTTGTTTGAATTGAGGGAATAAAGATTTTTAGACAATCAGGATGGCAATGAGAATAGGCTTTGAGGGCAAATTGGATTTAACACTATGACCACGAAATGTATATGGTAGAAAAACACATAATGTATTAAGAGTCACAATTTTCTTACTTCACAATATCCTCTCATTGCTTTTAAGTCCTTTCATTAAAAATCCAATCCTTCTTGGAGGTCCTTAAGCTATTTTTTAAAAAAACCATATAACATAGTGCTAAGCAATTTTCCCAATTTTAAATGACACTTCCATGGTTATTTATATTTCATAGAACTGTAGAACTATGACTACCTTTAATGTTCCAATATACTTCAGATACACAGTAATTAAATCCCATGGAGATATAGCAATGTGATTCCTAAATAATTTTATCCTCTCTTCTTCATTTTACTGTTGTATTGCATGTTACAAGTTAAATATTAAAGATATTACTTAAATTGCTGTTATAATTATTTATATACGAAATTTTATAACTTTTAAGAAAGCTGAGCGAGAAATTTAGAAGTGTATATTTATAGTGTTTGGTGCATTAACCTTCTTTTTCACAATCTGTGATTCATTTACTTGGATGCTATGGATTCAAGTGACCATCGAGTATCATTTTCTCCCTCTAGTTAATATTTGTTCTCACCATCTTCTTTATGTTGCTTTTGTGACATATATTACATATCTGCAGTGTAGAATCCCAGCAATATATTTTATATCTCTTGTTTTATATAACTGCCTTTTAAAATCTTAAAGAATGAGTTAATGTTCATTTATATGGGTTTCTTGATACCACAATTATTCTAGTGATTATTTTGTTGTTTGGTTTGTTTTTTTATTTCTTCTTTGTAGATTCAAAATCCTATGTGGGATAACTTTCTTTGGTATTCCTTGTAAAGTGGGTCTGTGAACAAGGAATTCTCTTAATTTTTATTTGTTCGGGAGTCTCTTTATTTCACCTTCATTTTTGAAGGACAGTTTGCCTGCTTTAAGATTCCTACTGGACAGATTTTTCTTTTAGTACTTTGAATACTTTTCTCTCCCTGATTTGTGGCCCCCAAAGTTTCACATGCTGAGTTAGCTGCTCAGCCTTCTGGGGGTGAGCATTCATTTTATATGATCAGCTGTTTTTGTCTTGCAGCTTTCAAGATTTTATTTTTCTAAATTGTTACTATAATGGGCCCTATCATGGATTTCTCTGTGCTTATTATTCATAGATTTCATTTAGCTTAGATATGCATGCAGTTAATAACTTTCATTAAATAGTTATTAAAATTCTTAGCGATCTTTCTTCAAATATTTATACTGCTCATTTTCCTCTCTTCTCTCCTTCTGGTATTTCTACTACCTTAAATTTGCTAATTCTTTTTTCTGACCAATCAAATATTCCCTTGAACCTGTCCAGTGATTTTTCCATTTATTTATTATAACTTTCATCTCCAGAATTTGCATTGGGTTTTTCTTATATTTTATCTCCATGTTGATGTTATTTATTTCATTAAACATTTTCACCATATCTACATTTTCTTCAAAAAAATTACCTTTTTTTACAAATCGAAGATTTTTGGCAACCCTACGTCAAGCAAGCAATCAGTCATTTTTTCTACTGCTATTGCTCACTTTGTGTCTCTGTGTTACAGTTGGATAGTTCTGACAATATCTCCAACATTTATTATCAACAGTATTATATTTGTTATGATGATCTGTCATCAGATACTTGGTGTTAGTGTTGTAATTGTTTTGGGTTACCTCAAACCATACTCATGTAAGATGATAAAGAGTAGGTAAATGTGTATGTCCTGACAACTCTACTCATTGGGCACTTTCATCTCTCTTCTTTACCTTGGCTGTCCCTATTCCCCGAGACACAGCAATATTGAAATTGGGCATTAACAACACTATAATGGCATCTAAGTTTCAAGTGAAAGAAGTTGCACACCTCTCACTTTACCTCAAAATCTGGATATGGTTAAGCTTAGTGTGGAAACACACAAAGAAAGCCAGGACAGGTTGAAAACTGGGCCTATTGGGTCAAACAGTCAACCTGTGAATGCAAGTTGGCGACTTTAAATTGAAGTCAATGTTCATTTACTGTTTTGAAAATTCTAGGGACCTTTAGAATTATGCTCCAAATGAAACAATTAGGCCTGGATTACAGCACATCTATTCAAAACATGTTTTACTGAATATTTTAAGCTCAATATTGAAGCCAACTAAATATTCAGAGAAAAAAATTCCTTTCAAGATAGTAATGCAAATTAACAATGCATCTGGTCAACCAAGAGCTCTGATAGAGATGTGCCATAAGATTTCGTTTTCATTTATGCTAATGCAATATCCACTCTGCAGCCCATGTGTCAAAGAGTAATTTTGACTTTCAAGTATTATTGTTTAAGAAATAAATTTCAAAAGGCTATACGTGCTATAAATAGTGATTGCTATGATGGACTGGAGCAAAGTAAAGTGAAAAATTTCTCAAAAGGATTTACTATTTGACATGCCATTAACAACATTTATGAATCACAGGAAGAGGTCAAAACATTAACATTAACAAGAATCTGGAAAAAGTTGATTTCAACCTACATGGATGACTTTGAGAGGTACAAGATGTCAGTGAAGGAAGTAACTGGTGACATAGTATAACTAGCAAGAAAACCATATTTAGAAGTGGAGCCTGAATTGCTGCAATCTCATATTATAGATGAGCAGTGTGATTTCTTAATATGGTATCTATTCCAGGTAAAGACACTGTGGATATTTTTGAAATAATAACAAAGATTTTAGAATATCACCCAAACTTAGTTCATAAAGCAGTGGTAGGTTTGAGAGGTGACTCCAATTTTAAAAGGAGTTCTACAGTAAAATGTTATCAAACAACATTGTATGCTGCAGAGAAGTCATTTGTGACAGGGTCAGTGGTTATGGCAAACTTATGGATATCTTATTTTAAGAAAGGGATACAGCCAGCTCAGTCTTCAACAACACCATCCCAATAAGTCAGAGGCCATCAACACTGAGGCAAGACCACTTCACCTCAAAAAACACATCACACGCTGAAGGCTCAGATGGTTGTTAGCAATTTATAGCAACAAAGCATTATTCATTGAGGATTTACGTGTTTTTTTTTTAGCTAAAATGTCATTTCACACTTAATAGACCATTGTATAGTATAAACATAACTCTTATGTGCACTGGGAAACCAAAAATTTCATGTGATTTGCTTTATTGCAATGGTCTGGAAACAGAGACACAATATGTCCAACTATGCCAGTATTTAACTGTAAGGTACACATGCATTTAACTAATTAAAAGGGGGAGTTTGTGCAAATTTTCTTCCATATAATAACTATAAGTACTATTGTAATTTAAGGTTTATACTTAATTCAACTCCAAAAAAGATTAAATAAATCTGAAATATTGGATTTTTCATATTCTTGTTCTTACCGGGGAGATTCATTGGTTGTTCCTTGAGTTGTCCTGTGATCATACCTGTTCCAGTTACATCTGCTAGCTGTTCTACATTAGACCCTATAGAAATAAACAGACTTGTAAACAGTTGTATGGTAATCTACACAAATGTGTCTGTGTTTGTGTGTATGTGTGTGTCTTTACAACTAGGACTAAATTAATTAGCCTTTTTTATCATAGAAAGAGGAGTTATATCAGAATGTCTGGTTTGGAAAATCAAAAAATCTTAAAGTAGGACAGATGGAAAAATTATATAAGCCATATTATATTAAATTTAGAGATGTTTAGTGACTTGTCGAAAACCAAATATCCA
Source organism: Lyroderma lyra (assembly GCA_004026885.1). Lineage (NCBI taxonomy): Eukaryota > Metazoa > Chordata > Mammalia > Chiroptera > Megadermatidae > Lyroderma > Lyroderma lyra. The sequence goes on from PVJL010003046.1 coordinate 31,631, forward strand.
GAGAATGACAAAACTGATATACAGACTCAATTTTGCACAGGTTCTGTACACAGCATGTATACACTACACAGAACAGTACATAATTAAAAACCTATGAATTAATTATTTCTATTAATATAATTTTCCATTTAATATAGGGACTGGCAGAAATAATGCCTGGACTTGAGTTATGATTTTAATACAAAATCATAACCATATATTATATGATTTTCTAATAAAAGATTTGGCATAGACTGCAAGCTCAAGCACACTATATGACATTTTAGGTGAAATATGCAAATTGCTGTCCATCTCGTGAGAGACATTCACATACGTCGTCTGGTGTTACTTTTGCCAGACGCTGTATCTTCAGACACTGGTCGATCATGGTGAACTAAAACTGGGGGGGAAACTGAGGATAATATGAAAGTACATAATTAATACACCTAAATGCAAAGTTATTTCTCATAATTATTTTTATATAATTTTATGTACTTTAAAGAAGCTGGTAAAGAAAGAACAGAAAGTAGATATGTACAATGTTTTTAATATTTACATCCTTGCATATAATTTTTAGGTCTCTTCATTTGTTTCTAAGGATTTAACATCTGAAACGACATCTTGCTCAAACACATCGCTGCTCCCACAATCTCTTTCATGTTGCTACTGTGGAATATATTACTTTTCCATATTTTATAGGGCCAAGAAAATAATCACATACATATTGTTTTACATAATTTTCTTTTAAAATCAATTAGGAGGAGAAATGAGACAAACTATGCAAAATACTGTCTTTTGGAATTATAGAATTCCTTGAACTATCCTCTATTGTAAAGGGATTCAAATTACTGAGGTCAATTGCTTTCAGCATGAATAACTTTCTTTAGTGTTTTTGAAAGGAGAGTCAGCTAGCAACCATTTCTCTTTTTTGTTCTTTTGAATTTGGGGATCTCTTTATCTCACCTTCACTTTTAAAAAAACGTTTGGCTGGATATTATTTTTGGTGACAGTTTCTTCTTTCAGTCCTTTGAATATGCCATCACACTGCCTCTGGCCTCCGCAGTTATCGATGCTAAATCAGCTGTTCATCTTACTAAAATTCTCTTATACAGAATGAGTTGTTTCCCCTTCACTGCCTTCAAGATTTTCTCTGTCTTTCATAACTTCTACTGTGACCAGTTCTGTTGTGAATTTGTTTCTATGAATTTTATTTAGATTTCATCTACCTCATAGATTTCAATGAGCTAGGAAGGGCAAGATTATATTTATTATGAAGTACATTTGACAATTTTCAGCCATTTTTCTTCCAATGCCATTTTTCCACCTGCCCCTTTTCTCTCTGCTCTGCTTCTATGGTTCCCATCACTTTAAGTGCAAAGATTCTTTCTTCTAACTACTCAGATCTCCTGTGGAGCCTCTCTAGTGAAATTTTCCTTAAAGTTATTGGACTTTCAATGTTAGCATTTTAATTGTGCTTTTTGTTCTTTTTAGAAATAGTGCCTATCTCTTTGTTTATATTTTATATTTGTTGAGACATTGCCATTATCTTCCTTGCTTTTTTAAGCATGGGTTTTTTAACACTTCTCCCATTTAAAAAAAATTGAAGCTTACTGCCCCTGTTCATTTAATTTTACTGGTTTTTGAAAGTGAAACTAAAACATAAAAACTGTTGGTGGAATTATTTAAACAGAACTTGTCTCTAACACTAATGTAACAGAAATGTATATGATCAGTATTTAATAATTTTTTGTGTGGTAAATTTTAAAGAAAACTTTGGGTTTAAATTTAGTACTGTAATTTACTTGTTATTCTGGGGTTAAAGCTAAGGCTGCAAGTGCTGCTTACAAGTACTCTCAGTTCAGACGGGAACACCTTTAACCATTTAGCTTTTATATTATCCTACACCTGGAATAATCACAAGAAGATTTAGTGGGCTGCGTTTTTCCTACCTACTGTTTACACTTCCTATTTCCTTTTATGTCTCATAGAGTTTTTGGTGGCATTTTAGACAACTTTTTGCTACAAACCTGGATACTGAGTTCCCTTCCCCTTTGGAGGCTTGCTATTGCTGTTTGCCTGATTAGTAACGGAGTGATTAGGCTGGACTGTTTTCTATTTTATTGCTCCTTCCCTGTTGTATTGATGTTGCTCCTCTGAGAGCACAAACTTGAACATGCACAATCAACTTTGCGTGTCAGTGGATTTTAAAAGTCTCTCTTTGATGGCCTTCTTTCCTTATTTCTGTGTTAAGCTCTCTGCCCCATTTGGTATCACACCAAAGATCAAAAGAAGTGTGTTAAACACTGTTGTTCAGGACAATGGGCAGTAAAGTGAACCATGAACTATATAACAATATCAAAGGTCTATATTTCACCTGAGACATTAGAAATTTGCCTGATATTTTAACCACATGGATGGAATTAATATCCATAAAATATCTGCCAAATTTCTCCTCTTACCCTATATGTAAGCTGGCATTTCTGTATTTCTAAATACACGGCAACTATGCTACCTAGACTAAAAATAGGGAGTCAAACTTCTTATTAAAGGCTTCCATCAGCATATTCCAAGCTCACTATGAGTCTGGACATTTATGGATCACTTTTCAAATATGAATTCTAAAACATATAATAGGTAGCTAATTTTCCATTGATGGTAACTACTAGTGTTACACTAATCATAGGAGAGAAATTATTAAGATGTATCATGTAATAATAATATATGGGTCCTGCAGTCATTAAAGACCCAAAATTAAATAAATTCTTAAGAGGATAATAAACCATAAATAGACCTGAAATTCTTGTGCTTACCAGGGTGACTCTTCAATTGTGTCTTGATTCCCCCCTTTATTATACCTCCTCCAATAACATCCTGTGGTTGTTCTGTATCAGTATCTAGAAAAATAAAGTTTCAAAACACCGTTGTAAGTTAAACATTAACATACATGTGTTTGTATGTGTGTTTGGGGTACATGTGTGTGAGTATATGCAGTATTCCTCTAATTAGAACTTTTGTACTATAGAGTAGAATTATAATTAAATATCTGAAATTTCACTTAGAGTCAGAGGAGCCATTAGTAATCCTACAAGTTTCATTATTATTGAGGCTTAAAGATGTTTAGTGATTTGACCAAAGTGACATATCCAGACACTGACAAAATTGATTCACAGGGAGTTCCCTGGTGGTGTAGTGGCTTAAGGCTTCGGCGCTGGCGCTGTCAGCGCTGCGGCCTGGGTTCGATTCCCAGCCAGGGAGCTACCCACACGCCAAAAAGCAAAAAAAAAAAAAAAAAAAAATTGATTCACAAACTGATGTCTCAGAATTTCTTAATTAGGGCTTTTCCCATAAAGTACAAATTCTTCTGCAAATTTCAATCATCTTAGAGAGTTTATCTTAATAACATTATCTTCATGTGTACATTAAAAATGCATTTGTGTGGTAAGGATATACCTGGTGAGGCAGGATATAACATATTTGCCAAGTTAAGTTATAAACTATGTTCATTGTAACACAGACTATTACTGTGAGGCGGAAAATACTTTGAATGTTACAGGAGTATTTTTATGCCTTTTTAAAAAAAGGTTACGTTACTATAAATCAAGTTGGCTTTAATAATGGAAAATTATAACAAGTAATTTGTGTACTGAGATAAAGTGACCTCTCAGGTCCTATTAGCATGTCCATCTTGTAAGCTGGTGAGAAGGAAATGGTAATTTGCAGTAATGCGAGCCTCGGTATGCTTCCCTTTTCATTTGAGTCTGTAGGTCAATTTTACTTTTTTGCTACATTTAGAAACCACTTTTAAACCCAGTGATAAAGAAAAAAAATCATTAAAATTTTTTATCCTTTTAAAATGTATTGGGGTAACACTGGTTAGTAAAATTATATAGGTTTCAAGTGCCCAATTCTCTATCTTCTATATATTGCATGGGTATTCACCACCCAGAGTCAGGTCTCCTTTCCGTCACCATATATTTGACCTTCTTTACTCTCTTCTATCTCCCTACCCCACTTACACTCTGATAACCACTAAATAGTGGTCTGTGTCTATGGAATTGCATATTTCAAAAGAAATAATTAAAATTTATGACTCTGAGTCACCTATTGGGTAAAGTTTTGAGTGTAAAACTTGGTTTCAACACAGCATGTAACTGAGTTGAAAACATGTCACAATCTAGACATAGATTGGAAATCTTACTTTGTAGGAATGACTGAGCCCATGAATATTTGATGTTTGCACCATCCTAATGACAGTACAAATATATTATCACTGTAATCAAAACAGTGGTGAAGTCCAAATGGGGCATCATTACTAAACACACATTGAATTGGGCATAACAAGTTTTCAATAATTAAGTAATAACACTTGTGAAAGAAAGTTTGGGTGTATTACACAAGAGTAAAGAACATTTGTGGACATATTTTATTTAGCCTTCGCTCTTTCTCCAACATATGCTATTAGAAGAAATCATTTATTTGAATTGAAAAAGCAAAAATGGGGTTAAAAACTATTCACATAAAAATTTTATGCTAATAAAAACAAGGGCCCTCTGGAAAATAATGAGACATGTAATATGAAAAATAGAGACATTTATGGCTGGATTTTTTGAGACCACCCTCATATGTTGTGGAGAAACATATGATCTATTAAGAGTCACAATTTTTCTCCGTTACAATATCCTCCCATTGCTTTTAAGTTTTTTTTTAAAAATCTTCATATGCTTAGAGTTCCCTGAGCTATTTTTTAAAAAACATATCCTATACCATTTTCCCATTTTAAAGGCCTGAGCAGTGGTTATTAATATATTCATAAAATTGTGTAACAAAAGTCAATTTTAGAAACCACTTCAGATTTGTACTAAATTACAGTCAGTTTTAGAAATGTTACTTTCACATTCTATATATATAGTTCTATATAAAACTCTAAATTACCATACTTTTTTCCAGTTTTCCTTCTGTTATACATATTATACTTATAAATATAAATTTATTTATTATAACTTTTAAATTATTTTACATAACTCTTCCTTATAGAGAAAATGAGAGAAGAGCATGTGTGTGTGTATCCTTTTGTTACATTAATCATTTTATTTGCAGTATCTGGTTCTCTTCAGCCCTTATTTTTAATAATTTTTTTGCTCCTTAATCTCTCTGCTCTCCTTGTAGTATTTCAATACTTTAAGTTTGTTGATTTTCTTCTTTTGACAATGCAAATATACTTAGTTCCTCCAGTGAGTTTTTAACTTCAGTTTTGTACTTTTCAACTCCTGGATTTTTCCATGTAATCTTTTTCAAAAAAAATGTGTTTCTTTATAGATATTTCCTATTTGAGGAGATGTTTTTATCATATCTTGTTTCTTCTTAAGAATGGTTATCTTTAGTTGTTTGAAAAGGTTTATAATAACTGATTTTTAGGTTTGTTCTTTAAGTCCAACATCTTGGATTCTCACAAGCATTTTTTGTTGCACTTTTTTATTGCTGTGTCACACATTACTGTTTCTTTGCACGACCCATAATTACATGTAAAATACTGGACATATAATGTAGCATCTCTGCATATTGATTTCTTCTTTCTCTTTTGGGACATATTACTATTGTTTTCTTGGGGTTTTTAAAGCTATTTCACTGAATTACTTTACTGAAATCATTCCTCTCTGCAGTGTGAAACTGCTGTTATTGCTCCCTAGAGGGCAAAGGCTTGGACATGCACAATCACCTTTGGCTGACAGTGATTTTAGAAGGCTGTTTTTAAATATCCTTTTCCCTTATTTCTCTCAGTTGTCTGTCCATTTGATATCATACTAGAAGTCCAAGGACAGTGTGTCTATTGCTGTTTCGAGAGTAAATGTAGTAGTATAACTCTGACCTATATAACACAACTAATGAACTCTGCTACAGCTGAGATATAAATACAAGTATGCCTGACATTTCCATCAAACAGAGGGAAATAGTAACAAATGAATTAAATTCCTGTTATATTCTTGCTTTTATTACATTATTCAGGTAGTCTTTTTCAAGCAACTTTCTAAGCCATAATAGAAAGTGAGCAGCACTGAACACACTTGTACCACACATATTCTAAGGTCACTATAGCATTTAATTTTTATGGTTTAATTTTTAAATGGATAAGTTCTAAAACTCATATTTAGCTAATTTTTCACTTCTAGTAAACACCAGAGTATTGCTAATTAAGGATATTCATGAATATTTTACTCATATAATAACATCTATAATAGGTAGTCATCATTAAAGATTCATAATTAATTAAATTACAAAAAATATAATTAAACCAGAAATACTAGACTAGCAAAATGCTTGTTCTTACCAAGGCTTTTTGATTGTTTCCCCAATAACATACGTCTTTCAATAGCTTCTTTCAAGTGGTCTATATCAGTTTCTGTAGAAATAATGAAACACTTTGTACATTAACTCTAACATAAAAGTGTTTATGTATATGTATGTGTGCAGTACTTTTAAAATTATGTTTGTTATTAATAAATAGTCATTATAATAAAATGGCTGGATGGCAGAATCACTAAACCTTAGATTTAGAAGGGCTGTTAATAATCATTAAGTCTCCATATAATGAGGCTTAAGAGATATTTATGATTTGACCAAGACTCTGTATCCAGATAATGACAAAACTTACGCACAAACTTAAATCTTACAATTCTTCAACCAGAGCTTTTTCTATACAATGCTATTTCTTTTGCTAAATTAAAATATCCTGGAGAGTTTGTGATAATAATGTAATGTACAAGTTTACATTAAAATCATAATCATACTATAGGGATATACCTAGCGATATAAAATATAACATTCTCCCCTACAGATTATATTGCAAACCATGGTATCCATTGTCTCAGAAAATTACCATGGAGCAGAAAATTCTTTGGTTTGTCCAAAAATATTTTAATACCCTTGAAGAAAAACAAACAAACCAGAAAAATCAGAATATTTTATGGACTGAGGAAATGTGCCTTCCCAGGCCCCTTTTAGAGTAGGAGGAAAAACATGGTTAAATTTGCAGAAGTATCAGGATTAAGATTGGGTTTCTTCATAAAGTATAACTGCCATGAATGATAAGAATCAAAACTTACACCTTTGAAGAGAGATCAAATGTGTATTGTGTTATGTATCACTATTAATAAATGATAGTTTTCTTCAAAAAAAAAAAGATTGGGTTTCTTTCCCTTTGAATTTTTAAGTGATTTGGAATTTTAGCTTGATTTAGAAACTGCAACGAGGCCCAATTACAGGAAAAATACACGAACATTACTAAGGGAATGTTCATACTGAAAAAAATGAATAATTAAGAATATTTACCTAAGGTCTACTACTGGGTCTAAAGTTTGGTGGTAAAGTTGTTTCTAGCAGAGCATGTACCTGAATTGGAAATCTGTCATAGTTTAGATACCCACATAGAAATCTTTCTTTGAAGAAATGGCTGAGTCAGTGAATAAATATTAAAGGTCATAGTATGATCTTGGCGAACAAAATGTACCAACACTACAATCCGTATGCAGGTGGTGACCTGCTGTGGCATCATTACCAAAATGAATAAAGGTGTGTCAAATTGGGCAGAACAAATTAAATAACATTAGTGAAAGTAATAAGATCGATAGAAATTCAAAACTAGAGAATATAAACAAATATATTTTAGCTTCTCTGGTTCTTTCTCCCACTGGAATATGTAAGAAGGATTTGGCCATTTGAATTAAGAAAGAAAAGGATTTTTAAATAAACAAGAGACAAAGAGAATAGCATTTGAGGAAGGATTGGTTTAGTACTAGGAATTAAAAGCATGTGTTAGAGAAACTTATAATCTAGTAAGAGTCACAATTTTTTTCCTCACTATATCCTCTCACTTTTGAAAAAAAATTTATATCTAATTCTGCTTGGAGTTTGCTGAGCTATTTTTTAAAAATATATTTTTCATAAAATTTGACCATGTAAAGAAGTGTTCAGCTGAATTATTTTAATATATTCAGAGAGTTTTATAACCATCACTACAGTCAGTTTTTGAAGAGATTAGACAATGTTCTTACCACACACACGCATGCACACACAAACACACACACACACACAATAATTATGTGACATGATGGAGTATTAGCTAATACTAGGGTAGTAATCATGTTGCAATATATAAATGTACCAAATCGACACAGTGTAGACATATAAGTGAATTACATTTCAATAAAAAAAGGATCTACTTCAGACTTATACTAGTTAAATTTCAGTAATTCTGGTGATATGTTTTTCTTATATGGCATTATTTTCTCCTCTTGATTTTTGCACAATTATTATACATATTACACATTTAAAAAACAGGGTCTGGAAGAAGTAATGCTCTTTTTTAAAGTAGTTAAAATATTGTTATGTAATAGAATTGCATACATGTGACTTTGAAATAAAAGACTTGGTAAAAATTACAGCTCATATAAAAGGGCATTACTTCTGCCAGACCCCGTATGAAGCCAATTGTAATTATTTATTTATATAACCTTATAGCTTTTTAAAAATCTGAAAGAAGAAGAAAGAGCAGGTGTGTTTCTATAGTGTTGGTTATATTAATCTTCTTATTTACAACTCTGGTTCTTTTCATTTGTTCCTATGGATTCAAATTAAAATCTGATGTTATTTTTTTAATAAGATCTATAGAGTCTATCAGTGCTTCCACTCATCTCCTTTGTCTTGCTACTGTGAAATATATTACATGCCTATATGTTAGAGGTCCAACAAGACAATCATATACATATTGTGTTATATAACTGCTTCCTAAATCAATTACAAGAAGAAAAATGATGAAATCTGTACTTATACTGTCTTTTGTAATTATAGTTTTACCCATTTTACTTTTTCAATTAGTTTATTTTTATGTTCTTGGCTTTTCCTTTTCTTTATTATTTTTTAAGATTTTCATTAAAATATAGCTAACAAATATTATATTAGTTTCAGGTGTATACTAGTGATCCAACATTCATGTATCTAAAGAACATTTATATACCTAAAAGAGTGTTCAATATGGTAAGTCCAACTATCTGACACCGTGCTACATTATCACAATACTTGTATTACTGACTATATTCCCTATGCTGTACCTTACATCCTCATGACTTGTTTTATACCGGGAAAATTTAACCTCTTATGCCCTTTCATGTTTTACCACACTTTTTAAAATTTCAATTACACTTGACATTCAATATTATCTTATATTAATTTCAGGTGCATGGCATAGTAGTTAGACATTTATATAATTTAAGGAGTGACCCCTGACTGGTGTAGTACCCACCTGACACTATACAGTTATCACCATATTATTGAGTATAACCCTATGCTTTACATCCCCAGCATCTCCAAAGATACCAGGGACATACAGGGAGACACTGACTTGTCTGGCTTCAGAGAGAAAGCTGAAAGGTAATTTTTCCTCAGACAGAAGTGCTGGCAGAAACCACCAGTTTCTGGTGAGCCCTCACCCCTCCCAGTGTACATAGGCAGGCAACTTCCATATCCAAGTCTCCATCAACCTGGCTAACATCTTTTGTCCACCCCATTCTGTTGATTCTCTGACACCCCACCACACCCAACATTTTGACATGCCCAAGCCTCTTCCAGTGGCTTTTCAATACAAACAGCCTATCTGGGATCATGCTGAGGACTTTCCTAAAATCTCTCAAAGGTTCACAAAACCCAAAGAATGAGCATCTGGCTTCAGCATGTCCTGTACCACTTGCTGAGCAGCACCCCCAGTGGCACTAGTGGAAGCCAGTCTAGTTTCTAGAGACACCTCCAAGGCCAGTGCAGGCAGTGGTCACCTATGGATTGCTTTGTGGCTCGTGCCAGGAGGCCACGGGCAGGGCACAGGCTGCTGCCGAACTTGGCCTGTGGAAGAGCCCCTCCCAGTGACCAGCTTCAGGTGAGCCAGAGCATCGCCCGGCCATGTCCAAGGAGACACACCCAAAGGGCACGCTGGGAAGGTTGCACAAAATTACACTACCATCAGCAGTGTACACAATTGCATTCCCCCTCCATCCTCACCAGCATTTTTTATCCCTTGTCTTTTCGTAATAGCAATTCCAACAAACTTGAGTTCGTATCTCATTCTGGTTTTGATTTATACATCCCTAATTATTAGTGATACTGAACATCTTTTCATATACTTGTTGGTCATTTGTATGTCTTTTTTAGAAAAATGTCTATTCAGCCCCCCGTTTTTTAATGAAATCATCAGTGTATTATGCCATTGATTTATATAAGTTTTTAATACATTTTGGATATTAATGTATTGTTGGATAATAATTATTAGATATGTAGTTTGCAAATATTTTTCTATTCCGTAGATTGCTTCTTCATTTTGCTGATTGATTCTTTTCCTGTACAGAAGCTTTTTGTATTGGTACAGTCCCATCTGTTTATTTTTGCTTTTGTGTTTGTGCTTTATAATGTCAAATCCAAAATATTATTGCCAAGAACAATGTCAAGAAACTTTTTCCTGCTTTATTCTCTGAATATAAATATTATGGTTTTAGAACTTAAGACTTTAATCCATTTTAAGTTGATTTTGTGTATAGCATAAGACAGGGGATCAATTTCATTCTGTTGCATGTAGATATCCAGTTTTCCGAACACTGTTATTTAACTTCAGAAACTATCTTTCCCCATTGTGCATTCTTGGTGACTTTGTCAAAAATCAATTGACCATATATGCATGGATTTATTTCTGAAATCTCTATTCTATTCCATGGATTTACTTGTCTGTTTTTAAGTCAATAACATATTGATTTGTTTACTACATTTTTGTCAATATAGTTTGAAATCAGGATATGCAGAGCCTCCAGCTTTTCTCTTCTTGTTCAAGACTCTTTCAGCTACTCGGGGTCCTTTATGGTCTCATAAATATTATATTAAGAGGAGTTCCCTGATGGTGTAGTGGCTTAGGCTTCGGCACTGGCGCTGTCAGTGCTGCAGCCTGGGTTCAATTCCTGGTCAGGGAGCTACCCACCTACCAAAAAGCAAAAAAAAAAAAAAATTATATTAAACTAGTCTTTTTCTATTTTTGTGAAAAATGCCATTGAAATTTTGACAGCAATTTTAATGAATCTGTTACTGCTTTGAGTAATAAGGACATTTTATTATAACAGTATTAACTCCTCTCATCCATGACATGAGATATCTTTCAATTTACTTGTGTCTTCTTCAATTTCTTTCATCAAAGTATTACAGTTTTCAATGTAGAGATTTTTCTCCTCTATAGGTACATTTATTTTTAAGTATTTTACTTTTTATGATATTATGATGTTTAAAATAGAATTGTTTAATTTCTTTTTTTAGTGTACAAACATGCAACTAGTTTTTTATGTTGACTTTGTATCTTGCATTATTATGAATTTGTGAATTAGTTTAAAAGTTTTTTTGGTAGAGTCTTCAGAGTTTTCTATATATAATATCACCTTCAGAGATAATTTCACTTTTTTCTTTTAGAGCTGGATGACTTTTATATGTTTTTCTTGCCCAATTGCTCTGGATAGGATTTTCAGTACTATACTGAATATAAGTGGCAACAGAGGGCATCATTGTTTGTTCTTGACCTTAGAACAGCGGTTCTCAACCTGTGGGTTATGACCCTTTTACAGGGGTCGCCTAAGACCATTGGAAAACACATATCAGATATTTACATTACGATTCATAACAGTAGCAAAATTACAGTTATGAAGTACCAACGAAAATAATTTTATGGGGGTCACCACAACATGAGGAACTGTATTAAAGGGTCGCGGCATTAGGAAGGTTGAGAACCACTGCCTTAGAAGGAAAGCTTTCAGCTTTTTACCATTGAGCAAGATGCTATGCTGTGAGCTTGCAATATGTGGACATCATTATGTTGAGACACATAGTAACAATACATTTTTTGTTCCATTTTTTTGTAAGAGTTTCAGGAGGACAGGTATTAAATCTTTGACTGGCAAAATTCACTAGTAAAACCATCTGGTGCTGGATTTTTATTTTTGGAGAGGTTTTTGATAATTGTTTCAATTTCCTTACTGTTGATCTATCTGTAGAGATTTTCCAGTGTTTGTTTGTTTGTTTGTTTTTTGTTATTCAGTCCAGGAAGGTTATGTATTTCTAAAAACTTGTCCATTTCTTCTAGGTTAGAAGAATTTGGTAAGATATAGTCTTTCAAAGTATTCTTGTATGATCCTTTGTATTTTTGTGGTATCTCTCATAACTTGTCTTTCATTTTTTATTTTGTTTAGTTGAGTCTTTTCTCTTTTTTCCTCAATGAGTCTAGTGAGGAGTTTGTCAATTATATTAATCTTTCAATGAACCAACTCCTTGTTGCATTAATTTTTTTATTGTCTTTTTATTCTCTATTTCATTTAATTCTGCTTTAATTTTTTATTTCCTTCCTGCTTCTGACCTTGGGCTTCTTCTAATTTGTTTTCCTTTTATAGTTCTTTAAGATGCAATGTTAGGTTGTTTATTAGGAATTTTCCTTGTTTTTTTGAGATAGACTTGTAATGATATAAATTTCCCTCTTATTACCACTTTTCCTATATCCCAATAGTTTTTATATGTTGTATTTTCATTCCCATTTGTTTCTATGGATCTTTTGATCTCTCTTATTATTTCTTCTTTGATACAGTTATTCTTTAATAGCATGTTGTTTGATCTCCACAGATTTGTGGTTTTTCCCACTAAATATTTCAATTGATCTCCAATTTCAAAGCATTATGGTCAGAGAATATGCTTGGTATGATTTCAGTCTTTTAAAATTTGTTCAGGTTAGTTTTGTGTCCCAACATATGGTATATCCTAGATATTGTTCCATGTGCACTAGAAAGGAATGTATAATAGGGTTTTCTGGGATGAAAGACTCTGTAATATCAATTATGTTATTTAAAGTCAAAATTTCCTTACAGATTTTCTTTTTAGATGATTTAGCCATAGCTGTCAATGAGATATTTAGGTCTTCTACAATAATTGTGCTTTTGTCACTTTCTTTCTTTAGTTCTATTAGTAGTTGCTTTATATATTTTGGTGCTCTTTGATTGGGAACATTTATATTTTATGCATTATGTCTTTTACATGAATTGTTTACTTTATCATTATGAAATGTCCATCTTTGTCTCTTGTTATCTTTTTTTATTCTAAAGTCTGTTTCATCAGATATCAGTATGGCTACACCTGCTTTTCTCTGGATGCCATTTGGTTGGAATATCTTTTCCACCCTTTCACTTTGATTATATATTTTTCTTTGCAGCTGAGATGTCTCTTGAAGGCAGCATATGATTGGGTGGGTTTTTTTTAAATCCAATCTACTACTGTGTGCCTTTTTATTGGTAAGTTTGGACCATTTACATTTAGGGTGATTACTGATAAAACAGGATTTCTTACAGCCATTTTATCTTTTGTTTCTTGCTAGCTCAGTGTCTTCATTGTTTCTTTGCCCTGGTGTTACTGCCTGTTGTTTTAGGTTAGTGGTATTCTATGATTATTTTCCCTCTGTTTATTCTTTTTTATGCTGTGTGTCTGACTTCTGATTTTTTTTTTTATCTATGCTTGCCATTAAATTTATGCAAAAGAAAGGTTTATACATACAGTAGTCCTTGTTCTTCCTCATGCATATTATTTACATTCCCCTTTGCAAATTCAGAATTAAATCAGTATATTGCTTTGAGTAACATGGCCATTTTAACAATGTTAAGTCTTCCTATCCATGAACACAAAATATCTTTCCATTTCCTCATGTCCTCTTTGATTTCTTTCAAATGTGTCATAGCTTTCTGTATATAAATTCATAACGTTCTTTGTTAGTTCCCAGGTATTTCACTCTCTTTGTTGTGTTACAAAAGGTATTGACTCTTTCATTTCTTTTTCTGAAGATTCATTGTTTGTATATAGGAATGCTGTTGACTTTTGTACATTGATTTTGTATCATGCGAATCTACTATATTTATTGTTTCTAATAGTTTTCTGGTGGAGTCTTTAAATTTTACTATATAAAGGATCATGTCACCTGCAAATAATGACAGTTTGACTTCTTCTCTCCCAATTTGGGTACATTTTATTCATTTCTCTTGCCTGATTGCATTGGCTAGAACTTCCAATACTATATTGAATAGCAGTGGCAACAGGGGACATCCCTTTCTTGTTCCTGATTTTAGGGGAAAAGGCTTCAGCTTTTCCCCATTCAGTATGGTATTAGCTGAGCATTTGTCATATATGGTCTTTACTACGTTGAGATACTTTCCTTCTATACCCATTTTTTCAGTGTTTTTACAATAAATGGATGTTGTATCTTGTCAAATGCTTTTCCTGCATCAATTGATAGGATCATATGGTTTTTATCTTTTAGTTTGTTTATATGGTGTATCACACTGATTGATTTTCATATGTGGGACCATCCTTGTGCTCCTGGGATGAATCCCACTTGATCATGATGTATAATCTTTTTGATGCATTGTTGTATTCTATTTGCTAATATTTTGTTTAGGATTTTGGCATCTGTGTTCATCAGAGATATTGATCTGTAGTTTTCTTTTTTTTTTTAATGTTGTCTTTATCAGGCTTTGGTATTAGGGTAATGTTGGCCTTGTAGAATGAGTTAGGAAGTATTGCCTCATATTCGATTTTTGGAAGAGTCTGATGAGGACAGGTGTTAGTTTTTCTTTAAATGCTTGGTAAAATTTGTTGGTGAGATGGTCTTGTCCAGGGCTTTTCCCTTTGGGAGGTTTTGGATGATTGTTTCAATTTTTTTTTAGTATTGATTGATCTACTTAGATTATCCAGTTCTTCCTGGTTCAGTCTTGGTAGTCTATAGGTTTCTAAAAACCTGTCCATTTCTTCTAGTTTGTTGAATTTAGTGGCATAAAGCTCTTCATATTTTCTTATGATGCTTTTTATTTCTGTGGTATCAGTTGCAACTTCTTCCATTTCCTTTCCAATTTTGCCTATTTGTGTCCTTTCCTTTCATCCTTCGAGTAGTCTAGCCAGGTGTTTGTCAATTTTGTTAAATTTTCCAAAGAATCAGCTCTTTGTTGCATTAATTTTCCATATTGTCTTTCTGTTCTTGATTTCATTCAGCTCTGCTCTAATTTTTATTTCTTTCCTTCTGTTGACTTTGGTTTTTTTCTGTTCTTTTTCTAGTTTTTTAAGATGGGATGTTAGAATGTTTACTTGCGATTTTTCTTGTTTCTTATATAGGCCAGTAAATGACATAAATTTCCCTCTTATTACTGCTTTTGCTGCATCTCAATAATTTTTATATATTGTATTTCCCTTGTCATTAGTCTCTTGTTTGTTTTTCTAGCCAGTCATTTTAAAATAAGATGTTGTTTAATTTCCATTTTTCTGCTTTTTGCAGTTGATCTCCAATTTCAAAACTTTGTGGTCTGAGAATACATTTGGTATGATTTCAATCCTATTGAATTTTCTGAGGCTAGTTTTGTGTTCCAGCATATGGTTCATCCTTGAGAATGTTCCATTTGCATAAGAAAAGAAGGTATACTCTTTTTTTGTTGGATAAAGTGTCCTGTAATGTCAATATGTCCAATTGCCGCACTGTGTCACTTAAAGCTGATATTTTCTTATTTATTTTTATTTAGATAATCTATCCATGGCTGTTAAGGGGGTGTTTAGGTACCCCAGTATAATTGTGTTTTTGTCAGTTTCTCCTTTCAGATCTGTTAATAGTTTGTATATTTTGGTGCTTCCTGCTCGAGGGCACATATACTAATTAGTGTCAAGTGTTGTTGTTGTATTGTCCCTTTTACCACTATGAAATGTCCATCTTTGTCTCTTGTTATATTTTTTAACCTGAAATTTGTTTCATCAGATATCAGTATGGCAACTCCTGCTTTTCTCTGGATAACATTTGCCTGGAGTATTGTTTTCTACCCTTTCACTCTGAGTCTGTGTTTGTCCTTATGGCTGAGGTTTGTCTCTTGGAGACAGCATATGGATGGGTTTTGTTTTTTAATTGAGCCTGCTACTCTGTGCCTTTTTATTGGTGAATTCAGTCTATTTACATTTAGGTAATGATTTATGAAGATTTCATAAGGCCATTACTTCTTCCCCTTTTTTAAAATTTATTTTTGGTTGTCCCAACTTCATTCCATTTAATATGATGTTTTGTTTCATGTTGAAGAAGCTCCTTCAGTATTTTATGAAATGCTGGCTTTTTGCTAGAGAATTCCCTCAGCTACTGCATGTCCAAGAAGGTCTTTATTCCTCATTCATATCTGAAAGATAATTTTGCTGGATAATTTATTCTTGTCTGGAAGTTTCTCTCTTTTAAGATTTTGAATATTGGATTCCACTCCCCCCTGGCTTGTAGAGTTTCTGCTGGGAAGTCTGATAATAGCCTGATGGGCTTTCCTTTATCAGTTATATAATTTTCCCCCTGACTGTCTTGAGAATTGTCTCTTTGTCTTTGACTTTTGACATCTTCACATTAGTTAAATGTGTTTTGGAGAAGATCTGCTAGGGTCCAGGTAGGTAGAGGACCTATTTTCTTCTTGAATTTGGGGTTCCATATCTTTCCACAGGTTTAGAAAGTTCTCTTCTATTATTTCCTTAAGTATACATTCCCTGTAATTTTTTGCTCCTGCTTCTAAGCCTATTATTTTAATATTGTTTTTTTTTTTAATGCAGTCAGATATTTCTTGCAGTTCTTTCAATTCTTTTGACTCTGAAGTTCCTATCTTCTTCTTTCTGTGTTGTTTCCATGTTTCAATCTTCAATATCACTAATTTGTCCCTCTGTCTGGTTGTCCCTGTTTCTTATGGCAATTATTTCATTTCTCACTTCTTTTATTGTATTATTTATCTCTAGAATTTTCATCTGATTCTTTCTTATAATTTCAATTTTTTGTTAAATTCTGATTATGCATGAATTTTCCTTCTGAGATCATTCATCTCAGCTTGAGTTTTCTGCTAATATGTTTTCATTTCTCTGAGAGCCTTTAGAATCGCAGCCTTGTATTCTATTTCACTTAGTTCATAAATTTCTAGATCCTTTTCTGCAGATTTTTCATCTTCTTTCTGAGTCGCTTTGAATCCTAAGTTATTTATAATGTTTCTCAGTGCAGTGGCGGTGGACATGGGGGCCTCCTTTTTGGGCATGAGAACTTTTTCTGTGACAGTTCCAAGGAGGTTTCTCCTTTCTCTTCCCGGTTGGTATGGCTATAGTGTCTTGCTGTAGAGCAGACACTAGGTGGAGGTGGTGCTGGGGGACAAGATTGGGAGAGAGTTAGGGGAGGTGGCTAAGCCTTATCTCCAGGTCTCCACCTGGGTTTGTGGGAGAGGCAGCCCTTGAGATGTCCGTGGCTGCACTGCTTCCTGTGGTTCATCAGGGAAGCTGGGGGAGAGGAAAGAGGTGGATGGAATGCAAGCCAAGGCTGCTCATATTGGTTAGGGCCAGTGCCATCAGCTCAGCCATACTCTCTTCTCCTCAGCCTGCATTTTACTCAGGACTGTGTTTTAGCATTTCAGCATTTCCATGGCTGGTAGCTGCTCTCAGTTTCAAGCACCCAGACCTCTGGCTCTGCAGCGGGGCCCCTAATCTCATCTAAGGCAGTTCAGATGCTTTGTTTAACCTCTGTGCCACCCAGAGCATGGCTCCTGGACTGTCCCTAACATACTGCTGCTCAGTCCAACTGTCCCACAGTCTCATAAGCAGCCAGTCGCTCCTCCACTCATCACCATTCCGCCTCCCCCCTGACAGG
The DNA here is from genome assembly GCA_004026885.1 of Lyroderma lyra. Taxonomy (NCBI): domain Eukaryota; kingdom Metazoa; phylum Chordata; class Mammalia; order Chiroptera; family Megadermatidae; genus Lyroderma; species Lyroderma lyra. The sequence continues at coordinate 49,341 of PVJL010003046.1, forward strand.
TATCACGCTGCTCCTTGGCCAGTACTCCCTGATTTCTTCCTAGTTCCTTCAGTTAGCCAAGGTCGGATCAGGTCATGATCAGTCTCTACTTCCTCCCTTCTCTCCCCCTCACTCCCCTTTCTCTAACCTTCTGGTGTTTTCTTGTAATATGTGGATCTCTCAGATGTCACTGTGCCACTCAGGGTTTCCTGGGTTGGATCCCAGCTGGCTGTTGAACTGTATTTTCCAGGAGAGGTTTCAAGGATCCCCTCTCTGGTCACCATTTGCCAAACTCTTCCCTTGCACTTTCTTAAATAACCTACCACATTTTCTTTAGTTCTGTTAATCTCATCCTTTTAAATAAATCCTCTTGTATAGGTGAGAGCCACTCAGTTTTGTGCAATCCTATCTGAGGTTGGAGCTGGTCCAAGTGGTGCTGCCATCGGATTTTTTCAACCTGTTCCTTTGGGTCATGGTGCCTCCAGCCACCTGCGAGGTTTGGCAGTGCTGCCCATCTGAGGTCCTGTTCTTGGTGTAGGAGGAAGCTTTTTGTTCTTTCTTTAAGTTCTTTTAGTGGTAATGTTAATTGTTAGAAAATTTTCTTATTTCTTGAGGCAGACCAGTATACCTATGAACTTCTCTCTCAGAACTGCTTTGCTGCATCTCATAAATTTGTTTTTATTTTTATTCTAAAACAGTCTTTTATTATTATTATTAGTTTCAGGTATTCAAAACAACATAATGATTAGACATTTACACACCTCACAAAGTAATAACACCACATCTACTACCATCTGACATGTTGCATAGCTATTACAATACCATTGACTATATTCCTTATGCTATACTCTATGTCTTATGAATATATATATATATATATATATATATATATATATATATATATATATAAATTATAGCTGACATTCAATATTATTTTATATTAGTTTTGGGTGTACAGTGCAGTGGGTCATCCCATGTATTTTGGAAATTTGTGTTTTCATTTTTTTTTTGTGTGTGTGTTTTCATTTTTATTTTCCTCAAAGTAGTTTTTAATTGTCTGTTTGATCTTTTTTAATTTATTGAGACTTGTTTTATGGTCTAATATGTAATCTATCCTGGAGAATGTTCCATGTGCACTTGCAAAACTGTACTATATGCTGTTTTGCGATACAATGTTGTATTAATTCATCTGGTCTAATGTGACATTTGAGGTCAATGTTTTCTCACAAATCTTTTTTTGGTCTGGATAATCTATCTATGGATGTGGTGGGATGTTAAAAATTCCTGTTAATGTGTTACTGTCAATTTATTTCCCTTATGTCCATTAATATTTGTTTTATATATTTAGGTACTCCTATGTTGGGTACATAGATATTTATGATTGTTTTATCATTTTCTTGAATTGAGCCATTTACTATATGTAATGTCATTTTTGGTCTTTCCTATTTTCACATTCTTTGCTTTAAACTCTATTTTGTCTAATATGAGTATTGCTACCTTGGCTTTATTTTATTTTAACTTGCATGAAATATCTTTTTCTATCCCCTCACTTTCAGCCTGTATATGTCTTCCAATTTGAAGTCTTTTGTAAGCAATATGTAGATTGGTCATGTTTTTTTTAATTCATTAAGCCATCCTATGTCTTTTTACTGGAGTTTTAAATTCATTTATATTTAAAATAATTGTGATATGTACTCATTGCCATTATATTAATTGTTTCTGATTATTTTTGTAATTTTTCCTCTATTTTTTTCTACTTCTCTTGATCTCTTCCCTTGTGGTCTGCTGGTTTCCTTTAGTGTTTTGTTTGGATTCCTTTCTCTTTATGTTTTTGTGTATTAGTAGGTTTTTGATTTGTTGGTTACTATGAGGTTTATGTATATTATTCTATAACTTTACCAGTCTATTTTAAGTTGATAGAATTTTAAATTTCAATATATTCTAAAAAGACTACACTTTTACTCCCCCCCATGCTTTATATTACTAAAGTCATATTTTAGATGTTTTCATTTTGCCTATCTGCTAACTGCTTATTGTAGTTTGTGTTAAGTTTGGGACTGTCTTATGTTTGAATTTTTTGTTTTCTTTTTTTTTTTAAACAGTTGAATATTTTCAGATTTTGTTCTATTGTGCCCAAACATCATGTGTACTTACCTAACACTTTGTTTAAATCTAATTGAACTATTAGATCGCTAATTGATGGATTCATTGCTGGAAGATTTTCTTCGGGAAGTTCTGAGGCTTCATCCTCTTTAACTGAAATGATAATAGATTTCAATATTAGTTTACTTAAAATGAATATTTTCTTCAAGGTAAAATTATGCTACATAAAATTAGAGATATTTTACTTCATAATTATATAATCTTATTTACTTCACAATTTAACATACTATTCAATTAAATACAAATGTGTGATAATTTTAAAATTGTACTAAATAACTTTTAAATGCTAGATAATATATGAAGAATTTTTCAAATGTTACCTCATTTAATTCTCATAAGAATTCTAGGAATTAGGTATTATATTCGCATTTAACAGAGCTGAGATTGTGCTTATTTTGGAAGTTCACATAGTTTTTAAGTATACAATCTTCAAATAAATTTTGTTTTTTAAACTCCAATACCTATTCTTCAGCCAGTAAATACAAATGTCTACTGGGAAGGAACACAATGTGAGTGAAATGAAGCTGGTGGTGTTTGGAGTGGCATAAATAGCAGTACTGAAATGGAAAGTACATGTTTTATATAAAGGTATTATTCTCACTGTTTGTTACAAATGTCGGCCTGATGTTCCTGGGTCATCTAAATTCTGAACAGAAGCTAGAAATGTAGATATTTATAAGGAATTCCAAGATTTTTAAATATTTGTAAGTAATTTAGAAGTTTTAAGAATGTTTGTAGAACAAAAGAAAGTATCAGATTATCACAACAGAATTACCTAACTTTAGGAAAGAATTAATTCCAACACATAAATGAAACTTGAGAACCAATTACTAGGTTATATTTCTTTGCAAAACATCATCATTTAGCCACTAATATATCTCCCTGTCTTCTAGCAATAGGAAAATAAGATTTAAAATCTGGATGAAATTGGTACATTCAAAAGAAAATACAATAAGAAAAATATGCCAGAAAAAAGAAAATAACAGTAAAATATTTTAATGAAATTAACATAATAATCTTTTCAAAAGTGACAGGTCCAGATGTTTCCATAGGTGAAATTTTTATACTTCTTAAAGGATTAAATTTTATGCCATAGCACATAAAAAGGGGGTTTTAAATTTTCTTTTACCAAGTTAAAATAATCATTACAAAGACTAACGTTGATATAGATTTATTTGACATAGCTGCACATAAAAATGCTTCAGATAAAAATATAATGCAAGTCACATATATAATTAAAAGTAATAGCTCCATTAAAATAAAACAACAAAATCTATTTTAGTAATGTTTTATTTAACCAAATACTTCCAAAATATTATTTCAACATGAAATCAAAACAATTAATGTTTTACATAAAATTTTCATATCTTCAAACTCATATGTGTATTATAAACTTATAGTACATTGCAATTCAGACTAGCTGCATTTCAATGCTCAATATCCATATGTGGCTAAAGATTGCCACGTTACAAAGTATAGCTTTAGATTATAAAAGCAAAAATCTTAAATAAAAAGTAAGAAAATAAAATTTAGTAAGTTATTAAAAAAATAACATGACATAACCTAGTAGGATTTATTCCCAGAATACAGGAAAGTCATCTATCAACATATTACTATACTAATTTTTCTTTTTTTTGTTTGTTTGGTTTTTTTGTTTTTTTAAATTAATTTTTCTAAAGATAAAGGATGTAAGATTATCTTAAGGTAACAGGTCATTTTAAAAAAACTTAAGCATATTAATAAAAAATAAAAAATAAAAATAAATAAAAAACACAAGCAAACATTCCATTTAAATGTCCCCAGCTTTATTGAGATATAATTAATATATAGAATTATGTAAGTTTAAGGTTTACAATGTGACGATGTGATACACATATATTGCAAAACAACTATGTGTGTGTGTGTGTGTGTGTGTGTGTGTGTGTATAAATGTGATCTATTTATCACATTTCCTTTATCCATTAATCTGTCAAAAGACACTTAAGTTGTTTCCATATCTTGACTACTGTGAAGAATCTGTAATGACATGAGAGCACAAATATCTCTTCCTTATTTTATTTTCTTCATATATATGAGGGCTGTCCAGAAAGTATTCAGCCAAGTAATATAAAAAATGGAGGCATTTATGGTTGGATTTTTTTTTTTTCTGGACAGCTCTCATATACCCAGAAGTAGGAATGCTAAATTATACAATAGTTCCATTTTTAATTTTTTGAGGATTCTTCATACTCTTCCATCGACTCTAACAACAGTGCACAAGGTTTCCTTTTTATCGCATCCTCAACCATATTTATTTCCTGTCTGTTTATAATACCCATTCCAACAGATGTGAGATTATATCATAATGTGGTTTTGATTTGCATTTCCCTGATGGTTCGTAGTAGTGAGCATTTTTTTCATGAACTGCTGTCTGTTTGTATGTTTTTGTGGGGAAAATGTCTATTCAGATCCTCTTTCCATTATTTTCTTTGTATTATGGAGTTTTTGCTGAGTTATTTGTGTTTTTAAAATATTGGATATTGACCTCTCATCTATTAATAACACATATTTTGCAAATATTTACTTCTATTCTATAGGTTGCCTCTTCATTTTGTTGATTGCTTTTCTTATTGTGAAGATGCTTTTAGTGTGATGTCATCCTATTTGTTAATTTTGATTTGTTTTCTGTGTTTCATATCTAAAAAACTTGTTGCCAAGCTCAATGTCATGAAGTTTTTCCCTATGTTTTCTTTTAGTAGATTTATGATTCAGGTCTACAGTTAAGTTTTTAATCTATTTCAGATTAATTTTTGTATATAGTGTAAATTAGGCCATCAAGTTTATTTTTTTGCATGTAGATATCCAATATTTCCAACACCATTTATTAAGTAGGCTGTCCTTCTCTCATTGAGCACTCTTGACTCTCTTGTGTATATTGGTTGTATGCATAGGTTTATTGCTGGACTCTCAATTCGTTTCATTCATCTATGTGTCTGTTTTCATGCCACTACCATAGAATTTTTTATTACAATAGCTTTGTAGTACATAGTTTGAAATTAGAAAGTGTGATGCCTCCAGATTTTCTCTTTTTCAAGATTGCTTTGGCTATTTGCAGACTTTTTAAATTTCACACAAATTTTAGGATAGTTTTTCTATTTCTGTAAAAATTTTATTGCAATTTTGATAGTGGTTGCATTAATTTTATAGATATCTTTGGGTAGCATGGACATTTTGACAATATTAATTCTTTGAATTCATGAGCAGAATACCTTTATTTGTGCTTTCTTCAATTTCTCTTATCAAAATTTTCTGTTTTCCAGTGTAAATATTTTTCATTTTTTAGCTAAATTCCTGTTTTATTGTTTTTAGATGCCATTGTAAATGGAATTTTATTTATTTTTTTAGATAGTTCATTGTTAGTGTATAGAAACACAACTTGCTTTTGTATGCTAATTTTGTATCTTGCAACTTTACTGAAATTGTTTTTGAGTTCTAAAAGGATTTTGGTAAAGTCTCTGGAGTTTTCTATATATGCCATGTTATCTGTAAACGGAAACAGTTTACTTCTTCCTTTCTAGTTTGTTACTCTTCTTTTTCATGCCTAATTGTTTTAGCTATAACACACATTACTATGTTGAATAAGATGGATAAGAGTAGGAACCTTGTCTTATTCCTGATTTTAGAAGAAAAGCTTTCAACTCTTCATGTTTTTAAAAATTTTTTTCTTTTAACTGTTCTTTTCTTTTAACTGATTGGGTGTTTTCTGCTACCTTGTCTTCCAAATCACTGATTCAATCCTCTCCTTCATCTAATCTGCTGTTTATTCCATCTAATGTATTCCTCATTTCAGTTATTGTATTCTTTATTTCTGACTAGATCTTTTTTAATCTCCTTTTTATATTTTCTATCTCTCTGTTGAAGATCTCACTGAGATCATCTATTCTTCCTCTAACTTCAGTAAGCATCCTAATTACCAGAGTTTTGAGCTCTGCCTCTGGTGCATTGCTCATCTTTATTTTGTTTAATTCTTTTTCTGCAGTTTTTCTCCAGTGCTTTCATTTGGGACATGTTTCATTGTCTCTTCATTTTGGCTGCCTCCCTTTGCTTCTATGTATTAGGTAGAGCTCCTATTTCTCTCAGGCTTGGCAGTGTGGCCTTATGTAGTAGGTGTCCTGTACCTTTCGGTGTCGCAGTCTTCCAGATCACCTGGACCATGTGCTACAGGGGTGTCCCTTCTGTGGGTTGTGTAGGTTCTCTTGTTGTAATTGAGCTTGGATTTCTGTTAGCACATCAGTGGGTAAAACTGACTCTCAGATTGAGTGGCTGTGAGGACTGGACATGAATATAGTGAACAAGCTGTTATGCAGGGGCTGACCCAATGGAGTAGGATTTGCTTTAGTGGGGCTCTGGTGTCTGCAAAGCCCACCTTTGGGGTATGTCACTTGTGACACTAACTGGTTGATACTCTGGTGTAGTAAGAAACTAGTGACCAGGTGTTTGTTCTGTGGTCTATTGTGAGGGACTCAGGTACACACCAAGATCAGCCAGTGCTTGTGTTCAGCCTAGGGCCACCGGGTAAAAGGTACAAAGTGATCTGAAGTTGGTAGCTCTCTGTGTCGAGCTTAGGAGCACCAGTGTTGTGAACTGAGGCTGGTTGCCACTTCTACTAGGCATGGAGCTGCTTATCAAGAGGTACAGGGCATTCCGAGAGCACCCATTGATTGTTGGGGTTTGTAACCTTTGAGAGATTTTAGGAATTCTGCAGTGCAAGCCTAGCACTGTCACTTGTGTGTATTAGCCTCTAAAAGACATTCTGACCAGAAATATAAATTGGATGGGACAGTGTCTCAGAGAATCATTAGGGTAAGGCAATAGCAGTGTTAGCCGAATTGACTGAGACTCAGATTTGGTGCCTGCTGTGTGGGAAGATGGATCAACAACAACAACAACAATGGCACCTGACTGCACTTAATCCCCAAGAAAGCTGCCCCTTCAGCCCTTACCATAAACCAGACAATTCTGTTCCTCCCCATGTGTCCCTGGCACCTATTGTCCCTTCTCTAAAGATTAGAGCAAGTGTTTGTGAGACAGTCTGTGTGCAGTCCCTTTCAGAGTATACCTGGAATTCCAGCAGCTCTCTGTCTCACCCAGGCACAATCCTACTGATTTTCTTTTTCAATTAAATTTTTAAATTTTTACTAATTTTGGGAGGGTGACATTTGTTAGCAAAAGTATGCAGGTTTCAAGTGTACAATTCTATAATACATCATCCATACATTGCACTGTGTGTTCACCATCCAGTCAGTTCTTCCAACACCATGTATTTGGCCCACTTTATCCTCTTCTGTCACCTTCTACTTCAGCCCTTACCCTCTAGTAACCACTAAACTGTTGTCTGTGTTTATATTTTTGTTTGTTTGTCTTATTTATTTGTTGCTTTCAGTTTTATATCCCACATATGAGTGAAGTCATACATTTCTTGATATTTTCTGTCTGACATTTCACTTAGCATTATAATCTCAAGATCCTCCCATGTTGTAGTAAATGTATTTCATCCTTTCTTATTGCTGAGTAATACTGCATTCTATGTATCTACTATCTATACCATATCTTCTTTATCCAATAATCTATTGAAGGATACTTTGGTTGTTTCCATGTCTTGGTCATGGTGAATAATGCTGCAGTGAACATAGGGGCACATATATCTTTATAGATAAATGTTTCAGATTTTGGGGGTAGACACTTGGAAAAGGAATTGCTGGGTCATACTGTAATTTTATTCTTAATTTTTTGAGGGTCCTTCATACTGTTTTCCATAGTGCCTATAGCAATATACATCCCCACTAGCAGTGTATGAGAGTTCCTATTTCTCCACAACTTCTCTAACACTTGTTATTACTTCTCTTGTTGATAATAGCCGTTCTAACAGGTGTGAGATGGTATCTCATTGTGATTTTTATTTGAGTTTTCCTAATAGCTAATGAGGTTGGTCATGTGTATGTCTTCATGGGTGAAGTGTTTGTTCAGGTCCTTTGGCCACTTTTTGATTGGGTTTTTTGTTTTTTTGTTGTTGAGTTCTACTAATTCTTTATATATTTTCGATATTAGACCCTTATCAGATGTGTGTATGCTAATATTTCCTCCCATTCAGTTGGCTGTCTCTTTGCTTTGTTGATGGTTTCTTTTGCAGTGCAAAAGCTTTTTAGTTTGATATAGTCCCATTCATTTATTTTTGCTTTCACTTCCCTTACCATTGAGGTCAAGTTCATGAAGTCTTCCTTGAGCCCTATGTCTGTAAGTTGAGTACCAATGTTTTCTTCTATACAGTTTATTGTTTCAGGTCTTATATGAAGGTCCTTAATCCATTTGAGTTAATTTTTGTATATGCTGAGAGTTCACAGCTCAGATTCATTCTTTTGCATATGTTTTTTCAGCTTTTTCAGCACTACCTACTGAAGAGGTTGTCTTTTCCTTCCCCATTGTATATTTTTTGCTCCTTTACCAAAAATTATTTGTTCAAATTTGTGTGGATTTATTTCTGGGTTTTCAGTTCTGTTTCATTGGTGTATGTGTCCGTTTTTCTGCCAATACCAAGCTGTTGTTTTATTGATGCTTTGTAATAAAAATTGAAGTTAGGAAATGTAATACCACCAGCCTTATTCTTTTTAAGTTGTATTTCTTTGGCAATTCAAGGTCTTTTATGGTTCCATATAAATCTGATAATTCTTGTATCTATTTCGTGAAAGTATGTTTGTGAGATTTAGATGGGAATTGCATTAAATCTGTAGATTGCTTTGGGCAAAATGGCCAATTTAACAATGTTAAGTCTTCCTAGCCATGAAAACGGAATATGTTTCCATTTCTTTGGGACCTCTTCAATTTCTTTCAAAAGTGTCTTATGATTTTCCATGTACAAGTCTGTCATCTTCTTTGTTAAGTTAGTTCTCTGGTATTTCATTCTTTTTGTTGAGATACCAAAAGAAATTGACTCTCTCATTTCTTTTTCTGAAGATTCATTGTTTGTGTATAGAAATGCTGCTGATTTTTGTACATTGTTTTTGTGTCGTGTGAGTTTACTGTATTCGTTTATTGTTTCTAATAGTTTCCTGGTGGAGTCTTCAAAATTTTCTATATAAAGGATCATGTCATCTGCAAATAGTGACAATTTGACCTCTTCTCTCCTCGCTTGGATACCCTTTATTCCTTTCCTTGCCTGATTGTTCTGGCTAGAACTTATAGTACTATATGGAATAGTAGTGGTGACAGGGGGCATCCCTGTCTAGTTCTTGATTTTAGGGGAAAAGGCTTCAGCTTTTCCCCATTCAGTATGATGTTAGCTGAGGGTCTGTCATATATGGCCTTTATTATGTTGAGATACTTTCCTTCTATACCCATTTTTTTCACTGTTTTGATCATAAATGAATGTTGTATCTTGTTGAAAGCTTTTTCTGCATCAACTGATATAACCACATGGACTTTATCTTTTATTTTGTTTATGTGGTGTATCACTTTGATTGATTTTCATATGTTGAACCATCCTTGTGCTCCTGGGATGAATCCCACTTGATCGGGATGTATAATCTTTTTGATGCATTGTTGTATTCTATTTGCTAATATTTTGTATAGAATTTTTGCATCTGTGTTTATCAGAGATATTGGTCTATATTTTTCTTTTGTGTGTGTTGTCTTTACCAGGCTTTGGTATTAGAGTAATGTTCGCCTCATAAAATGAGTTAGGAAGTATTGCTTCCTTTTGAATTTTTTGGAAGAATCTGAGGAGGATGGGTGTTAATTATTCTTTGAATGTTTGGTAGAACTCCTTGGTGAGACCATCTGGTCCAGGGCTTTTGCCTTTAGGGAGATTATGGATAGTCGTTTCAATCTCTTTGCTATTGATCGGTCTATTTAGAGTATCCAGTTCTTCTTGGTTCAGTCTAGGTAGGTGATAAGTTTCTAGAAACTTGTCCATTTCTTCAAGGTTGTTAAATTTAGTGGCACAAAGCCCTTCATAATATTTTCTTATAATCCTTTGTATTTTTGTGGTATCAGTGGTAATTTCTCCCCTTTCACATCTAATTTTGGATATTTCTGTCCTTTCCTTTTGTCCTCTGGTAAGTCTAGCCAAAGGTTTGTCAATTTTGTTGACTTTCTCAAAGAACCATCTCTTTGTGATATTAATTTTTTCTATTGGCCTTCTGTTCTCTAATTGGTTTAGATCTCCTTTAATTTTTATTATTCTGCTGACTTTTATTCTGCTGACTTTGAGTTTTGTCTGCTTCTTTTCCTAGTTCTTTAAGATGGGATGCTAAGATGTTTACTTGTGATATTTTTTGTTTCTTAAGATAGGCCTGTGATGATATAAATTTCCCTCTTATTACTGCTTTTGCTGTGCCACAATAATTTTGATATGCTGTATTTTCATTGTCACTAGTTTCTATATATTTTTTAATTTCTTCTTTTACTTGTTCTTTGATCCAGTCATTTTTAAATAGATGTTGTTTAATCTCCATATATATGTGTTTTTATCTGCTTTCCTTTAATAGTTGATCTCCAATTTCAAAGCTTTGTGGTCTGAGAATACACTTGGTATGATTTCAATCTTCTGGAATTTGCTGAGGCTACTTTTGTGTCCCAGCATATGGTCTATCCTTAAGAATGTTCCATGTGCACTAGAAAAGAAAGTATAGTCTCTTTTTGTTGAATGAAGTGTCCTGTAAACTCAATTATGTCCAATTGCTATAATGTGTTATTTAGAGCTGATATTTTCTTATTTATTTTCTATTTGGATGATTTGTCCATGACTGTTAAGAGAGTGTTTAAGTCTCCCACAATGATTGTGCATTTGTCAGTTTCTTCTTTCAGTTGTGTTAGTAGTTGCTTTGTATATTTTGGTGCTTCCTGGTTGGGAGCATATATATTAATTAGTGTCAAGTTTTCTTGTTGTTGTATTTTGCCTTTTATCACCATGTAATGTCGATTTTTTGTCTCTTGTTATCTCTTTTAACCTGAAGTTTGTTTCATCAGATATCAGTATGACATCTCCTGCTTTTCTCTGGTTACCATTTGCTTGGAGTGTTGTTTCCCATTCTTTCACTCTGAGTCTGTGTTTGTCCTTATGGCTGAGGTGTGTCTCTTGGAGACAGCCTATGGATGGGTTTTATTTTTCAATGCAGTCTGCTACTCTGTGTCTTTTTATTGGTGAGTTCGGTCCATTAACATTTAGAGTGATGATTGATATGTAAGGATTTCCTATGGCCATTACTTTTTTTTATTGTTTTATTTTTGTTTCTTTCTTGTTGCCCCAACTCCATTCCATTTATTCTGATGTTTTGTTTCAGGTTGAAGAGCCTCCTTCAGTATTTCTTGAAGTTCCAGCCTTGTGCTGGCATATTCCCTCAGCTTGTGTGTGTTTGATAAGGTTTTTATTCCTCCTTCATATCTGAAGGATAATTTTGCTGGATAATTTATTCTTAGCTGGAAGTTTCTCTCTTTTAAAGTTTTGAATATTTGATTCCACTCCCTCCTGGCTTGTAGAATTTCTGCTGAGAAGTCTGATGCCAGCCTGATGGGTTTTCCTCTAAAGGTTATAGTTTCTTTTCCCCCTGGCTGCCTTGAGAATTGTCTGTTTGTCTTTAGTTTTTGACATCTTTAGTGTAATGTGTCTTGGAGAAGGTCTACTAGGGTTTAGGTATCTAGGGGGCCTATTTTCTTCTTGAATTTGGGTTCCAGATCTTGCCATAGGTTTGGAAAGTTCTCGTCTACTATTTGTTTGAGTATGTTCTCTGTGAGTGCTCTGCTCCTTCTTCTAATCCTGTTATGCTGATATTGTTCTTCCTCATGGAGCCAGATAGGCCAGATAGCTCTTGCAGAGTTCTTTCAATCCCTTTGGTTCTGTATTCCCTATCTTCCTCTTTCTCAGATGTTTCCATGTTCTGATCTTCTGTATCACTAATTCTTTCCTCTATCTGGTTGACCCTGTTTCCTATGGCAGTTATTTCATTTCTTACTTCTTTTATTGTATTATTTATCTCTCAAATACCCATCTCATTCTTCCTTATAGTTTGAATTTCTTTGTTAAATTGTTCCTTTTGTTCAGGGATTTCCTTTCTGAGATCATTCATCTCAGCTGTAGTGTTCTGCCAGTATGTTTTCATTTCTCTCAGAGCCTTTAGAATGGCTACTTTCTAATCTCTGTCAGTTTATAAATTTCTAGGTCTATAAGATCCTTTTCTTGAGATTTTTTCATCTTCTTTGTGAGCAGCTTTAAATCCTAAGGTACTCATATTGTCTGTTGTGTTCTTTTTTGGGATGAGGGCTTTATTTTCAGCAGAGCCCAGGGGCTCTCTTTCTTTCTCTGATTGGTATTTTTGTGGTGTCTTGCTATAGAGCTGACACTAGGTGACACTGAGGGGCAAGTTTTGGAAGAGAGGACAGTGTTTAAGCCTTATCTCTGGTCTCCAGCCATGTTTGTGGGGGCACATCAGTCCATGGTCTCTCTGCTTCCTGTAGTTTGTTGGGGAGGCTGTAGGAGAGGAGGGAGGCCAACAAAATGTGTGCTGGGGTGGCTCCACCTCCTGCACTTGGCTGGGGAAGCTGGGGAAAATGGGGGAGGCTGACGGGATGTAGGCCAAGGCCACTCTCACTTGTTGAGGTGAATGCTGTCAAATCCATCCCTCTCCCCTCTCCAGGGCTTTACCTGGAGCCATGTTCCAATGATTCATCTGCACAGCAGTTTCTCAGGGCTAAGTCTGCAAGTGCAAGCTGTGCAAGGGCATCGAGAGCACTCTGGGCCAGGAGCATTGGAACATGGGCCAAGATGTGAGTGAAGGCACTGAGTACAAGCATGCCACTGGATGAAAACCATCGGCTGGAATCAGCAGGCTATGCGAGATTGCCAGATATGCTCAGGCTATGGGCTGGGACCTACGGGCTGGGATCCATGTGAGGGCACTGGGTAAATGCACACTACAGGCCTGGAGATGCAGGCCACAGGAGAGCACTGGGTGAGGGCCACAGGTGTGCACACCTTGGGCCAGGAACCACAGGCTCTACGAGGGCGCTGCAAGGCTGGAGGGCGCCAGGAGCTTAGGTGCTGTATCTCATGCCTTATTTTGGCCTGAGGCTGTTTAGAGTCCTCATTCAGCTTCCTAGCTACTCAGAGTTTCATAGCCTGGCTTTCAGGTCCCTAACACACTGCTTTAAGGTCCAATCCCTCACTGTCTCCCAGCATTCTGCCACTTTGGCTTTCACTCTTGGCCTCCTCCCTCTTGTGTATTGTTCTGTTCCCTGATTTCTTTCTAGTTCCTTCAGTTAGCAGTGATAGGGTCTGGTCATGATCCATCTCTGTTCCCTCCCTTCTTTCCTCCTTGACCTGCTCTCTCTAACCTTTAGGTGTTTTCTTGCAATGCTTGGATTTCTCAGTTGTTACTGTGCCATTCAGGGTTTTCTTTCTTGGCTTCTGGAAGGCCATTTAATTGGGTTTTCTGGGAGAGGTTTTAGGGATCTCCTCCCCAGTCACAATCTTGCCTTCCTTCTCCAGTTCTTCTTCCATCACCATATATTTGATCCTCCTTCCTCTTCCACCACCACCTTCTCCACTTATCCTCTGGTAACCACTAAACTATTGTCCGTGTCCATGAGTTTTTGTTTGTTTGTCTTATTCCTTATTATTTTGATTATTGTCACTTTGTGGTATAAATTAAAGTGAGAAAGCCATGACACCTCTGGCTTCATTTCCCCCCCCCTCAGGATTCCTTTGGCTATTCAGCATCTTTTGTGATTTACACAAATCTGATTATTTTTTTCTTTCTTTTTTTTTTTCCTTATTTTTGAAAAATGCCATTGGGCTTTGATAGGGATTGCATTAAATTTGTATACTGCTTTGGGTAATATGGCAATTTTAACTGTCTTGATTCTTCCAATCCGTGAACACACACACAAAAATCTTTTCATTTTTTTGTGTCTTCTGAAATTTCTTTTAATAATGCTGGATAAAAAGATAAAGCTAGATAGGACTAAAGTAAAATGAATAAAATAAAATAAACTGAGTTCTACAATAAAATCTACGAGGAATAATCTGCTGAGGTGATATACACTGTATTTTTATTTTTAGCTGTATTTTGATAAAAATATATGTAATTAAACAATGAGAATAATGACAAATATTATATTTATTTAGACTACTGTATGTAATGTTATGTTTTGTAATCTAGCATGTTTTTGACATTTTATAAACTTTCTGCTGTTAGACTCTAGGACATTATAGTTTTAGTTTAAAAGGTCCAATTTTTTTTCTATATTAATATTATAAAACAATATATAATTATCTACTTTTAAAAAATGTTTATATAATAAAACATAAGTAATATATAGCAAATAATAATAATAGCAAATTATTTTATGGAGTTTACCATTATTCAGACACTATTTTAAGTACTTCATATAATTTTAATAATCTTATGAGATAGCTACTACTCCTAGCTCTATTTTTCAGGTGCAGAAACAGACATGGAAAAATTAACTAACTTATACAGTTAGTAAGAGAGAAAGGTATACATTAAAGACAGGCAGTTTACCTCTAGCATATGTACTTTTAAACACTACCCCTACATTGCCTCTTATAAGGAGATAGGCCTCTCCTAATAGAAATAACCCAAATATTCATCAACAGGGTAATAAGCAAATTAATTGTTGTATACTCATATATATAAACCAAATAATTATATGGCAATAAGAATAAATGAACAAGAGCTAAAATTATCGATACTAAAGAAAATCTCGCAAATTTTGAACCATATAAGCAAATAGCTAAAGAAAGCATATATCACACTATCATTTATCATACAAAACAATAAATCATTTGCAGATGCAAACATCTCTAGCATGAGTATAAAGAAATATATAGGAATGATAAACATCAAGTTTAGAATAGAAGGAGGTAGTACTCTGAAAAGGATAAGAGGAAACTTCAATGTTTAAGATATATTTTTTAAACTGAGACACAAACACACACATGCTTATTATACCAGTTCTTACACTTTTCTATATTTCAAAATAAATAAAATGTAACAGAAATAACCTAAAATGCCTGAGTTTTTTTTATTAATAAGATCAGAGATAAATGAAATCTATTATACAAAGTCAAAATCCAAATTTCATTCAAATGTGGGATATAAAACTGAAAGCAACAAAGTAACAAGATAAACAAAGAAACAAAAACTCATAGACACAGACAGTAGTTTAGTGGTTACCAGATCACAAAGGGGGTGTCGTAGAGGAGGAAGTGGGGTCAAATATATGGTGATAGCAGAATTGACTCTGGGTGGTGAACACACAATGCCAAAATATAGATGATGTATTATAGAATTGTACACTTGAAACCTATATAATTTTACTAAGCAATGTCACCCCAAATAAATTTAATTTAAAAAATTTGTTCAAGTCTAACAATGTTCTGTTTTCCTCAAATTTATTTTTGAAGCAGAGAATATAGATAGATAGATGATAGATAAACACCAATATTGAGAGTTGTATTATAGTAGAAAATATACAATAACACCAAGATTAAGTGCCAATTGATAAACAAATGTTCCTTTTCCCTTCTTGAAACTATATAACAATATTAAGAATAAAGTCTACCAGACAATAACCAATATATTTTAGGAGGCAATGGTACTTGATATGAATTGAAATGTGAATACTGGGTGAATGTCATACTTTTAAAAATAAAATAATTGTAATATAGCCCTATAAAATACTTATAAGGGTGTTTCCTAAATTGGTGCTCCATTAAATGCTATTCTTAGAATATGAAAAAGACATGGTTTCTTGCTGAACAAAATTTCAAAATATAATATAATAATTAGAATGTTAAAGACAAGGAGAAGTATTAAGAGATCTAATAGCATTTTAGCATTTATTAGTTCTGCAGAATTCCAATTTTTTGATAAATTATGTTTTAAAATTATAACCTAAATAATAATTTAACTATAAAAACATAAATAAAGCTGAATTTATATTTACACTGCATTTTTAAATTCTCAAAATAATTTTATAACTATATTTAAACCATATTTTAAAATTGTCAAATATTTATAACTGTTGCTATTTTTAAGTATGTTTATCAATATCATACATACCTCTCAATCTTTGGGTAGCGACTTCTAGATCTTTAAGTGTAAAACTCCCATCTGAGAGATTATTCATGTCCTGATCTACCAAGAAAAAAAATTTAGTAAATTAAATACAAAAAAATTTTTAAATTAAATATGAAAACACCATTGTAACCTATCAACTGTAGCCTAATTCCAAGAAGATTTTAATGTCTGAAAGTTAGGAAAATATTCTTACATATTACAAGTAAAAGAAAAATAATTAATAAATGCCAGTTCATTTCACAAATTTTAGCACCTATTCCTAAAGTAAACAATAATATAACAGAGTCACTTTAAAACAGACCCAGAGCTGCTATGCCTGAGGAACTGCCTTGCAGGTCTTATTCCTCAAATCTTTGAAATGTTAAAATAGGGCAAAATAATCTTTGGACTGGGCCTAAGCAACCTTCTGCCTTGCTAAATAACTATTGCAAAATAACAAGAAGCAATTCTTATGACAACTGGACTGCTGACTACTGGATGGAAAATTCAAAACATTGTTTAGAATTAACATCACTATGTTATCTATACCAATAAAAATGGGTTCCTTCTTGATATAATTGTTCCCCTTTCCTTTCTCATAAATACCAATTGCCTTTATGTGCTAATGGGGACACTATTTGGGCTTCTTCCTGAATCAGTGGGATCTGAATATATTTCTATCTCAGTCCAATAGCAAACACCTTGTTTTATCATGAAGCAACAAAAATTACCAAGAAAGAGTTCAAGATGGTGAATTAGGTAAATGCCATGCTTACTGTATCCCAGGATCACACCAAAATTACAAATAAATTACAGAATAATCAACCTCAAGAATCATCTGAAAACTAGTTGAACAGAAACTCTGTAACTAAGGATATAAAGAAGAGGCCAGGTTGAGACTGATAGGAGGGGTGGAGACACAAAACAGGCTGATCCCAAACACACAATAAGTGGTTGAACACAGGAGGGACACCTCAGTGGTGAAGGTGCCCCTTGAAGAGGATGGGGTCTGAACCTCACACCAGGCTTCCCAGCACAAAGGTCCTGTGTTGGGAAGAAAAGTTCCCACATCTTGCACTGAAAATCAGCGAAGACTGCCCATCCCAGTGAGATGGAAGGCAGCTGGAAACCCAGATGCCCTCTTATAGAGCTTACACACAGACTTACTTGCTTGCAAACACTCACCTGTTCTCTGGCAGAGGAGCAGCAGCTCAGGAGGCCCAGAGACATGCAGGGAAAGTCTGAGTTGCATGGCTTCAGTGCAAGGGCTAAAGGGTCAGGAGCCATTGGTGTCCCAGTGTAGAACCAGACACATGTGTAGACTACAGGAGGGACCATATTTTCAGTGTTGAGGCCTCCCCCCAAAAGGCCAAGTCTGAGACCATATTTATTGGCCTGGTAGAATCGCATG
Organism: Lyroderma lyra; assembly: GCA_004026885.1. Taxonomy (NCBI): domain Eukaryota; kingdom Metazoa; phylum Chordata; class Mammalia; order Chiroptera; family Megadermatidae; genus Lyroderma; species Lyroderma lyra. Next base: position 67,008 of record PVJL010003046.1, read on the forward strand.
CGTGCACTACCTTGGTGATTCTCTGGGTCACTGCCCCTTGTATAGATGGTGCTACATTGCCTTGGCACACTCTTGACTGTTGAGCTGCTGGTCCCACCCAACAGGCTGTGGAAATCTTTTTGCAGAAGTGGACTGGCTGAGGCAGCCTGAGAAAAGTTTGCTGGTAGGAGATGACCCAGGATCTATGGTATAGCATCTTATGGGCAGCTCTCAGGAACCTGAGGGTCTGAGGCAGGTGGTGGCTGATCATGGTGTTATTGGGACACTTTTGTGGGATGATCGTGGGTCTAGCACCAGTGCAGAAGTCAAGACTGCATTGAGTTTGTAGAAATCATCACCCACACTCCATAACTCCTTGGAATCTTGCCCCATCCACCTAGAACAGCATTGCTAGAGGCACTTGCAGCACCTGAGTGGCCAGCTCCACTCCACAAGTCAGGGAAACTTACAATAGCAGAAGGCCTGCAACATCCCAGAAAGCTTTTGGTGGACAATGATACAAAACCTGTACTGCAGCCACTCTGAGGCAGCTTTGGGGCATTTGCGAACCCAAGGAAAGTGGTGGGTTGGCTGTGTTGTTCTAAAGGCATTTCATGAAGTAGCCACAGGCCAGGCAATGCTCTGAGGTGAGCAATGGCTGGCTGCAGTGTTCTCAGTGTGCTGTGAGGGGGTCACAGGCTGTGCACTGGTATAAAAACTGAACCTGCATTTGAGGGCACCAACTATGCCTCAAAACTCCCTGGGATTCTGCCCTACACAGCTAGGGCTGCATTATCAAGAGCACTCAAAACACTGGTTCAACCAATCCAGTCCACCCACCTAAACAGGCTCCTTCAACAGTTGGGCTTTACAGGCAGTCAGGAGATGGCAATAGGCTGAGAGGACCCTGGGCCTGTTGCTAAGCTGTCTCAGACCCACTAGTGGTGGCAGCCCATCTGGGTTCACAGTGAACCCACACCAACATGCTACCAGGTCTAGCACAGGTAGCACCAACCACATATAACTTTGTGGCTCCTACCAGATAGCCATGGGCCAGTAATAGGAAAGCTGAAATTGGCCTACACAGAAGCCCCTCCCAAGATACACTAGAAACAACACACCCAGAAGCCAGCTTCAAAACACATCAGAGCACTACCTCATTAGCCCCACAAATAGCTCACCCAAAGGGTGGTCTCAACATGCACAAGAGTCCATGGATGTGAATCTCTCTGAGGAGTTAACCCCTACATAGCAGCTCACACACTGTGGGTGGAGCCAGTCATCATCAGCCTGGGAGTCAATCTCACCCACTAATGCACCAAAAGCAATCAAGGCTCAACTACAATAGAACACACATAACACAATCAAGGAATGCTCCTAGAATACATACACAGAAAATTAGGGAGACTGTGCCATTGGACCACACAGGACACATACTATATAAGGCCACTCAACAAAGACTGACAGATGTAGGAGATCTGCCTAACACATGGAAGCAAACACAGAGAGGCAGCTAGAATGATGAAACAAAGAAACATGTCCCAAATAGAAAAGTTGGAGAAATCTTTAGAAATGCAACAAAATAACATGAATAACACCTACTAGAGAAATAGTTTAAAATACCGGTTATAAGAATGCTTAAGAAATTCAGTGAGAATTTTAACAAAGAGATAGCAAGCATAAAGAAGGACACAGAAACCATAAAAAAAGTCAGAAATAAAGAATACAATAACTGAAATGAAAAATACACTAGAAGGAATCAACAGCAGATTCAATAAAGCAGAGGACCAAATCAGTGATTTAGGAGGCAAGGTGGCAGAAAACACCCAATCAGAACAACAACAACAATAAAAATGAAGATAGTTTAAGAGACTGTGAGACAACATCAAGTTTACCAACACTTGCATCATAGGAGTACCAGAAAAAGAAGGCAGGGAGCAAGGGATCGAGAACCTATTTGAAGAAATATTGACTGGAAACTTCCCTAACCAGGTGAAAGAAATAGATATACAAACTCAGAAAGCACAGAGTCCCAAATAAGATGAACTCAAAGATGTCCATACCAAGAAACATTATAATTAAAATGCCAAAACTTAAAAAAAAACAGAGGATCTTAAAAGCAACAAGAGAAAGGCAGTTAGTTAATTACAAGGGAACTCCCATAAGACTGTCTGCTGATTTCTCAACAGAAACTTTGCAGGCCAGAAGAAATTGCCACAAAATATTTAAAGCAATAAAAAAGCAAGGACCTACAACCAAGACTACCCAGAAAGGCTATCATTTCAAATTGAAACAGACATAAAGAGCTTCCCAGACAAGAAAAAGCTAAAGAAATTTATCACCACCAACTCAGTATTACAAAAAATGTTAAAGAGATTTCTTTAAGAAGAAGAAAAGAAATATATAAATAATAAAATGGCAATAACTATTTACCTATCAATAATCACTTTAAATGTAAGTAGATTAAATGTTCCCACCAAAATACATAAGGTAGCTGAATGGATAAGAAAACAAGATCCATACATATCCTGTCTACAAGAGACCCACTTTAGACTGAAAGATACACACAGACTGAAAGTAAAGTGATGGAAAAAAATATTTCATGTGAATGAAAACAAAACAAAACTAAAACTAAAATAGCAATACTTTTTATCAGGCAAAATACACTGTAAAACAAAGGCTATAGTTAGAGAAAAAGAAGGACATTACATAATGATAAAGGGATTAATCAGTAAGAGGATAGCACACTAGAAAACATCTATGCTCCCACCATAGGAGTACCTAAATATATAAAGCAAATATTGATTGACATAAGGGAGAGATCTACAGTAGTGCAGTAGGGAATTTTAACATGAAACCAATAGACAGATCTTCCGGGCAAAAAAATCAACAAGGAAACCTTCGCCTTGAATGGCACACTAGACCAAACAGATTTAATTGATATTTTTAGAGCATTTCACTCCAAATCAGTAGGATACACATTTTTTTCAAGTGCTCATGAGACATTTTCCAATAGACCACATGTTAGGGCACAAAACAAGTTTCAATAAATTTAAAAAGTTCAAAATCATATCAAGCTTCTTCTCCGATCACAATAATATAAAACTTGAAATCAATTACAAGAGAAAAATGGAAAAATACGCAAACATATGGAGGCTACATAACATGTTACTAAACAATGAATGAATAAATAATGAGTCCAAGGAAGAAATCAAAACACACCTTGAGACAAATGACAACAAAACCAAAATGACCTCAAATCTATGAGACACAGAAAAAGAAGTGCTAAGAGGGAAATTCATAACATTATAGGCCTACATCAAGAAACAAGAAAAAGCTCAAATGAACAGTCTAATCTTACACTTAAAGAAATGAGAAAAAAAAAACCAGTAAACAAAGTCTGAAGGTGGTAGAATGAAACAATTAATAAAGACCAGAGAGGAAATAAACAAAATAAAGTCTAAAAATACAAAATATCAGTGAAACCTAGAGTTGGTTCATTGTAAAGATTTTGAAAATTGTTAAATCATTAACCACGCTCAAGGGAGAAGAAGAAGGAAGAAGAAAAAAGAAGAAAGAGGAAGAAGGAGAAAGAAGAAGGAGGAGGAGGAGGCAGAGAAAGAGAAGGAGAAAGAGAAGCAGTGGCAGCAGCTATTGGCTAATATCCCTAGTGAACATAGATGTAAAAACCCTCAACAAAATAACAGTAAACCAAATTTAGCAATACCTTGAAATGATCATATGCCATGATCAAGTAAAATTTATTCCTGGGATGCAAGAGTGATTGAATATCCACAAATCAATTGATGTGATACACCATATGAAGTGAAAGATAAAATCATATGATCATATCAATAGATGCAAAAAAAGCATTTGTCAAAATCCAGCATCCACCTATAGTTAAAAACCCTCAGCAAAGTGGGAATAGAGGGAACATACCTCAATATAATAAAGGTCATATATGACAAACACACAGCTAACATTATATTCAATGGTTAAAAGCTAGAAGTATTTTCCTTAAGATAAGAAACAAGAGGAGGATGTCCACTTTCAAAACTTTTATTCAACATAGTACTGAAAATCCTAGCCACAGCAAATAGAAAAGGAAAAAAAAAGTTACCTAAATTAGAAAAAAAAAAGTTAAACTGTCAATATTTGCAGATTACATGATAGTATATATACAGAACCTTAATGATTCCACCAAAAACTATTAGAACCGATCAATGAAATCTGTAAAATAGCAAGATACAAAATTAATATTCAGAAAAGGGTTGCATTTTATACACCAAAAATTAACTATCAGAAAGAGAAATAGAACAATTTTATTCACAATTGCATCAACAAATTAAAATACCTAGAAATAAATTTAACCAAGGAAATAAAAATAAAAGACTTGTAATTGAAAAATTAAAAAACATTGAAGAAAAAAATTGTAAAAGCTGCAAATAAATGGAAGCATATACTGTGCTCATGGACAGAAAAAATTAGCATGATTTAAATGTTCATACTACCCAAAGCAATCTAAAGATTCAATGTAATCCCTCTCAAAATACCAATGTCATTTTGCAGAGAATAGTAAAAAATAGTCCCAAAATATATATGGAACCACAAAAGGCCCCGAATACCCAAAGCAATCTTGAGAAAGAATAACAAAGTTCAAAGTATTGCATTACCTGATATGAAACTATATTACAAGGCTGTAGTAATCACAACAGCATGATACTGGCACAAAAACAAACACACACATCAATTAAACAGAATAAACAGCTCAGATATAAACCCATGCCTATATGGTCAACTAATTTATAGCAATGGAGGCAAGAATATACAAAGACATAAAAACAATCTCTTCAATAAGTGGTAATGGGAAAGCTGGACAGATATATGATGGGTTTCTGGAAAAAATTCAGCCATAAATGCCTCTCTTTTTCATTACACAGTTGGATACTTTCTGGACAGCTCTCATATGCTAAAAAGTAAAACTACACCACTTCAACAAAGTCCTAGAAAAATATAATAAAGAAATGGTCACATGTGATGAATACAATAACTGAATAAAAAATAAAAAACATTAGAAGAACTCAATGGCAGATTAGTTAATACAGAAGAATGGATTGGTGACAAGGAAGACAGACAAATGGAGATCACTGAATTAGAACAGCAAAATAAAAAATAAATTTTAAAAATAAGAGTAGTCTAAGGAACCTCTGGGACAACATCATGCATGTTAACTTTCACCTACTTGGGATGCTAGAATGAGAAGAGAGAGTGAATGGGCAAAAGTATATTTGAAGGAATAATGGCAGAAAACTTTCTTAATCTGGGGAAGAAACTATACATCCAGGTTCAGGAAGCACAGATAGTTACAAACAAGATGAACCCAAGAAGGACCACATCAAGATCTATTGTAATTAACATGGTAAAATAAAGAAAAACAGAAACAGGCATAACCAGAAATAAGAAAATATCATAAAGAAAACAATATTTGTGGTACATGTTAAATATATAAAAACACAGCAAATATGAAAGTTTAAAGACAAATGTAGCAAATTAACTAACTACAATAAAATACACAAAACAAAAAGATCTAAAATATGATATCAAAAACATAAAGAATGGAAGGGAAGGTAAAAATGTAGTTGGTTTAGAATGTATTTCAAAACGTTATCAGCTTAAAATAAGCTTTTATAGATATAAATGGACATATATAAATTTCATAGTAACCATAAAAGCCCATGAAAAATAAAGACCCTCTCCAAATAAAGGAATCCTCTCCAAAACACAAAAGAAAATCAGAAAAAAAAAAGAGAGAAGAGAGAAGAATTACAAAAAGCCCCCAAAGAATGAACAAAATAGAAGTAATAAGATACCTATCTACTATTACTTTAAATGTAAATGGATTAACTGTTCCAATCAAAAGACACAGGGTGGTGGAATAGGCAAAAAACAAAATTCAAGACCAATCCATATGAGAGCCTGCAAGAGACTCACTTTAGATTGAAAGACACACACAGATCGAAAGTAAAGAGACAGAAAAAGAAATGTCATGCAAATATAAATAAAAAGGGGTATCCATACTCATATTAGGCAAAATATACTTTAAAACAAAAGATAACAAAGACAACAAAAAAGGACATTACATAAAGGGGTCATTTCAAGAGGATATAACAATTGTAAACATTTACACAGCCAACATAGGAGCACCTAAATATATAAAGCAAGTATTAATGGATATAAAGGGAGAAATTAATAGTATTACAACAAAAGTAGGACCTTTCATAACCCTCTTACCTCAATAGATAAACCATCCAGATAGAAAATTCATATGGAAACAATGGCCTAAAATTTCACATTAGACCACATCTACTTAATAGGCATTTATAGAACACTTCATCCCCAAACTGCAGAATACATATTCCCCCTAAGAGAACATGTAACATGTTCCTGGATAGATCACATATTAGGACACAATACTAGTCATGGTAAATTCAAACTGAATGAAATTACATCCAGTCTCTCCTCTCCAACCACAATAACATGAACTCATAGAAGTCAACTACAGAAGAAAATTAGAGAAAAGACAAATATGTGCAGATTAAAAAACATGCTACTATGTACAACTAATGGATAAAAGAGAAAAATCAAACAGGAAATAAAAAAACTACCTTGAGTAAAATGAAAACATCTTTCCAAAATGTAGGGGATGCAAAAAAAGCAGTTCTAAGAGGGAAGTTCATAGCTATACAGACAAATCTAGAAAAGGAAGAAAAATCCCAAATAAACAAAATAAATACATACCTAAAAATAACTGAAAAACGATCGAACAAAACACAAAGTAGAAAAAAAGAAATAATAAAGATAAGAGTGGAAATAAATAGAGACTAAAAAAGAAACAATAGAAAATATCAATGAAACTAAGTTGGTTCTTTGAAAGAATAAGTAAAATTGCCAAATTTTAGCAAAATTCATAAAAAAAAGAAAGACATCAAAATATATCAGAAGCGAAAGGGAAGAGATTGCAATGATACCACAGAAATATAAAGCATTATTAAAGAATATTATGAACATTACATGCCAACAAATTAATCAACCTAGAAGAAATAAATAAATTCCTGGAAACATATAACATTCTAAGATTGAGTCAGAAAGAAGCAGGAAATCTGAACAAACTGATTACTAGCAATGATTTTGAAGCAGTAATATAAAAAAAAATTCCCAATAAATAAAGGCTAAGGACCAGATAGCTTTACAGGTGAATTATATTAAACATCTAAAAAAGAATTAATATGACCCAGCAATCCCTCTACCCCTCAAAAACAGTAAACCTTTATCTGTAAAGATATATGTACCCATTGTTCATTGCAGCATTATTCACAGTGGCCAAGACTTGGAAACAATCAGTGTCCTTTAATAGATGATTGGATAAAGAAGTGGCACATACACATAGTGGAATATTACTCAGCCATAAAAAAGATGAAATACTGCCATTTGCAACAACATGGAGGGATCTTGAGATTATCATTCCAAGCAAAATAAGTCAAACAGAAAAAGTCAAAATTATATGACTTCACTCCTATGTGGAATATAAAACTGAAAGCAACAAAGGAACAAGATAAACAACCAAAATCTCATAGACACAGACAACAATTTAGTGGTTACCAGAGGTAAGGGGTGAGGGGGGTGGCAGAGGAGGATACAGGGGGTCAAATATATGATGATGGAAGGGAGACTGACTCTGGGTGATGAAAACACAACGTAATACATAGATGATGTATGAGAACTGTAAAAATGTATACTTGAAACCTACATAATTTTACTAATCAATGTCATCCTGATAAATTTAATAAAAAGGACTAAAAAATACAAAGAAAAATATATGACTATCTTTCTCAAACTATTCAAAAAAATTTAAGAGGAAAAAATGCTTTCAAACTCATTTTGTGAGGCCAGTATTAACCAGACACCAAAAGCAGACAAAGACAGTACACACAAAAAAGTTTAATCATCAATACCTTGGATGAACATAGTTGCAAAAATTCTCAGCAAAATTCTAGCAAACTGAATTTACCAATTCATTAAAATGATTATAGGACATCTAGTCAAGATGACTATCAAAATTACAACTAAACTACAAAACTACTATTAGTGAAAGTCACCTGAAGTCTAGCTGAACATGACCTACAACTAAGGACATACAGAAGAAGCCCCCCCGCCCTGGAGACTGGTAAGAGGAACAGAGACATGGAACAGGATAGTTTCACACCTGTGTGTGACCTTTAGAAATTGGGAAGGATATGTTGGCTGCGGAGGTTCTCCCAGAGCAGCAAGGGGTCCAACCCCACCACAAGCCCCTAAGTACAGGGTCCAGTGCTAAGAAGAGATATCCCCATAATTTCTGGTTGTGAAAACCAGCAGAGATTGTGGCTTAGTGACATGGAGGGTAACTATAGTAACAGGCACTCCTCTTAAAGGGGCTGTACATGGATTTATTCACTGATAGACTCACTTGGTTTGAGCTCCAGTGAGGGAAAAAGCAGCTTGAAAGGCATCAGGGACATATGAGGAGAAACTAATTTTCTGGCTTTAGGGCCAGGACTGGAAGAGCAGCTTTCTCCCAAATAGAGGAGCTGGCAGATATTATTTCTTTCTTGAGCCCTCTTCTACTCTTGACATGGAAACACAGGCAGCCACCATAGCTGAGTCTCCATCAACCTGGTAACACTGTTTCTTCACCCTGATTCCTTGAGGTCCTGTCCCACCCAATTGTCAGGGCCACCCAAGCCACTTCCAGTGGCTTTTGCACATAAATGGCTTGTCTTGGTTCATGTCATAAACTTTTGTAAAATCTCTCAAAGTTTTACAAAACCCAAACTAACAGTATCTGGCTGTGGTATGGCCATAACCTCTGGCTGATAACCTGGCACTAATGACAGATGGCCTCAGTTTCCAACTTGGCCTCTTGAGGCACCTTAAAACTCAGTGTGAACAGAGGTCATCTGCAGATTGCTTTGTGGCTCATGCCAGGTGGCCCTGTGTAGGGCACAGGGTGTGGTTAAACCTGGCCTGTAATAAAGCCCTTCCCAGAAGGTCCTGGGGCTGGACCACCCAGTAGCCAGCTTAAGACCCTGTTAAAGCATCACTGAATCACCTCCAGGAATGACAAACGTAAAGGGCAAACTAGGTAGGCACCAGAGCCCTGCTATGGGGATTCCTGCTGTGTATGGTCAGCCCATGCACAATAGTTCCTCCACTGTAGTCAGCCAGTCCTCAAAACCAATCATCCTGAGGCTCTGTCCTTCCCATTGATGTGCAAAACAGCAACCAAGGCTTAATTACAACAGAAAGATACAGATCCTTAGGTGACAAGGAAGACTATCACTGAACCCCACAGCACATTTCCTACATAAGGCCACTCTATGAAGACTGGGAAACACAGCAGTCCTACCTAATACATAGAGAGGCAGTCAAAATGAGGAGAAAAAGAAACATATCCCAAATAAAAGAACAGAACAAAGCCTCAGAAAAAGAATAAACAAAATGGAGACAAGTAATCTATCAGATGCAGAGTTCTAAACACCGGTTATAAGGATGCACAGTGATCTCAGAGAGTGTCAATGAAGAAACAGAAATCATAAAAATGGCGATAGAAAACATAAAAAAGAACCTGTCAGAAATAAGGAATATAATCACTGAAATAAAGGATATATTCAAGGGAATCAACACTAGATTAGATGAAGCAGAGATTCAAATAAGTGATTTACAAAATAAGGTAGCGTAAAACACCCAAACAAAACAACAGAACGAGAAAAGGGTCCAAAATTGAGGAGAGTTTAAGGGTTCTCTGAGACATCAAGCATATCAACATTTGTATCATTGGGGTACCAGAAGGAGAAGAGACAGAGATAGAAATTGAAAACCTATTAGAAGTGATGGAAAACTTTCTTAACCTGGAAAACAAACAAACAAATAAAAAGGATATACAAATTCACAAAGTTCAGAGAGTTTCAAACAAGATAAATCCAAGAGGACCACACCAAGACACATCATAATGGAAATGTCAAAGGTTAGAGACAAAGACAGAATCTTAAAAAGAGGAAGAGAAAGCAGTTAGTTACCTACAAGAAAGTTTCCATAAGACTATCAGCTGATTTCTCAACAGAAATTTTGCAAGCCAGAAGGAACTGGCATGAAATAGTCAAAGATAAAATGTAAAAACATACAATCAAGATTACTCTACCCAGCAAAGTTATTATTTATATCAAAAGGTAGATAAAAAGCTTCCCAGACAATTAAAAGCTAAAGGAGTTTATCAACACCAAACCAAAATTATAAGGAATCTTAGAGGGACTTACTTCTTTAGGACAAAACATAAAAAGATCATAAATATGAATAACAAAATGGCAAAACTACATATCTATCAATAATTACTTTAAATGTAAAAAAACTCACATGCTCCAATCAAAAGATAGGGTAGTTGAATGGATAAGAAAACAAGACCTTTACATTTGCTGCCTACAAGAGATTCATTTCAGATCAAAAGACACACACAGACTGAAATGAAAGGAATGAAAAAAATATATTTCATAAAAACAAATACAAAAAATAGCTGGGGTATCTATACTTATACCAGACAAAATTGATTTAAAACAAAGGTTATAACAAGAGACAAAGAAGGAACCTGTAATCTCACTTCCAAGTATTTATCTGAAGAAACCAAAAATGCTACTTCAAGGGGATAAGTGCACTCATATGTTCGTTGCAGCATTGTTTACATTGGCCAAGATGTGGAGGCAGTCTGGGTATCCATTGATGGATGATTAGATGAAGTGTAGGTGATACATACATACAATGGACTACTGCTTGGGCAGGGACAGTAATGGGTTCTTGCCATCTGCAGCAGCTTGGATGGACCTGGAAGGTATTTGTTGAGTGGAGTGTGTCAGACATTTCACTTGCTAATTTTAAAGCATCTGTTGAAGGGGCAGGTAATAGTTGAAACTCTCTCTGGAAATGTAGTCATTGGCAGCTACCAATTTTAAACTCTCCACCTGCCTTGCTATCACAGACAGGTTAGCTCAGACATGTAATCTTCTCATTGCCTTGCTAGAACAGGTGGGGGCAACTGGTCAAGGCATTGTCCCTTTTAGTGGTTAGTGTTTATCTGAGGGTATAGGCCTGGGAGCGGGGAGAGAAGGGACATATATGATGATGGAAAGAGAACTGATACAGGGTGGTGAACACATAATGCAATGCATAGATGATACACTGTGGAATTGTACACCTGCAACCTATAAATTTTTACTAACCAATATCACCCCAATAAATTTAACAAAAATATTCGTCAAATTGTGCATTGAAATCATTGCTGACTGTGAGAAGCATAGCAGACCAAGTAAACATTGATAAAGAGTTAGAAAAATCTTAACTAAAAATCTTGGTTTGAGAAAGGTGTGTGCGCGAATGGTCCCGAAGGAGCTCACCAATGAACAAAAGCAAAGGAGAGTTGAAGATTGCCAAGACCTTTTGGAGAGGCAAGATAATGTTTTGGGCCTTATTATCACTGATGATGAAATATGGGTGTACCAATATGACCCTGAAACTAAGTACCAGAGTGCACAATGGAAATCAGTCAATTCTTCATGACTAGAAGAGTTTCATCAGTCCAATTCAAGAGTCTAAACAATGTTACTAAGCTTTTTTAATATCGGAGGTATTGTTCGTTATGAATTTGTAACAACTGGTCAACCAAGTTAACTATTTGTGTGAAAAAGTTAGACAAAAACTTCCTGAACTTTTCATCAGCCAATCATGGCTCTTGCATCATGAGAATGAACCAGCTCACGTGGCACTGTCTGTGAGAGAGTTTTTAGTCAGCAAACAAATAACTGTTTTGTAACACTCCCTCCCTACTCACCTGATTGGGCCCCCAATGACTTTTTTCTTTACCTGAAGATAAAGGAAATATTGAAAGGAAGACATTTTGATGACATCAAGGGTAATACGATGACAGCTTTGATGGCCATTCCAGAAAAAGAGTTCCAAAACTGCTTTGAAGGGTGAACTAGGGGGTGGTGTCGGTGAATAGCTTCCCAAGGGGAGTACTTTGAAAGTGACCATACTGACATTCAGCAATGAGGTATGTAGCACTTTCTCAAAGGATGAGTTGGAGAATTTAATTGTCAGACCTTGTATACCAATAAGAAAAAATGAATACAAGTCATGTTTGACTTCTGCAATTACAAGAGGTGCTCAAAGTGGTTACCATCAGCATCCAGACACTTCTGATTATGGTGAACTACTGCTTGACCAACGTTGACCAAAGTGTCCACTTGTATCACTGCACATGCCATTTCAATTTCTTTGCAAAGTACCGCCAGTATAGCCAATTTTCTGTTACGCCACATCCTTTAACCCTTTTGCTGCATTAACTGACTTCAAGTATTTTTTTCAAAATGTGTCAAAAAACCACAAAAAATAAAAAGTTGATATTTTCTTTTATGCATTTAATAACATTTTGAGCTTCTTTACATATAAATGACATTATTTTTATTTTAAATTTTTGCTATATGGTAATAAATTTACCATTGTATTGAATTTTAGCAAAAAATACTGAAAACATACTAAGTGGCATCAATTACATTTATGTATAGATGAATTCAAATCTAATGGCATTGATGACAAAAAATTTATTACAAAATGTTACACAATATGGCATGCAAGACATCTTTGTTATTGATAGTGCAAACCATAGGAAAACATATTAAAAATTCTTATAAATGGAGAAAAGTCCTTGAAACAGTTGTATACTGAATAATAATTTTACAGTAATTACAGTATTTATATTTTTAAGTAAATACAGTTAAGGCAGTACATTTTATTAAAATAAATTATTGCACTAAAGGGTAAAAATTTCCTATTGTTATTCATTCTTAAAAAACACAAAATATAGAAAAATATACATATAGTAGAGGAAAAATGTTTTTTTAGCTTGTGGGGTAAATTCAAATGCCACTGTAGTGGATGGAAATATTCCCCCATAGGTAGAAGTCAAGGGGTGTTAAGTCAGGAGAACATGCACAATGTTTGATCGACTTATGTGGTGAGCATATAACTGTTCCAGCATCATAGCAGAAGAAGCAGAACTTGTTGCTGTGTGAGGCCTCCCATATCTTCCCCTGTGCACATCACACACAGCACCATGTGTCCTAAACTTATCACGAATGTGTGCAAAATTTAGGTGTGTTGGAGTTTCTGTTGCATACTCACATCTCCATTTATCATTGTATTTCCACATTATGCAATTTCAAATACCACTTCAAAACAGTCTTGCACTCCTCAAACACCAACTTTGTTTCTGTCATTTTCACCATTTTCTGACTGTCCTGCCTGTCTTATGGTGACACCAGCATTAATTCGATTAATGCCATCTTTTGAGGGCATGTCATACTACATATTGCTACTGTAATTCAATTCAACTTTGAAAAGTAATACGTAGATAACATCTCTTAAAATGTGTATATGTATTTTTGGCACCTCCATATTTTGGTTGGTTGGAAGCCAGAATCCCAGGCAGTAGCATACTTTAAAAGCTACTGCCTGGGGTTCTGGCTTCCAACCAACCAAAAACTAAGCTAAAGGCTATAAGAGATGTCTCCCCTTGAAATACTGACAGGCCTTGACATAAACTCAACGATGGGGAACCTTCTAAGAATAAATCAGGCTTTTTAGACAATCATAAATGTTTGAAAGACAACCAAGAGTTAAGACACAATTGTATGATAGGGTTCTTTATCTAAACAAAGGCCACTCCTTCAAGACTGAAAGAGGTCACCTCTTTGCCTAATAAATATAAACAAAAAAAGAGAATCAAGAAAAATGAGGAAATACATTCAAAATAAAAGAACAAGATAATCACTGAGTTGATTTTAGAGTTAGAATTGAGGATGTTGCAATGGAATGAATATATTTTGCATGTAGGAAACACATGAATATGTAGAGGCCAGAGAGCAAATGGTTATGGTTTGAATTGTGTTCTCCTTCCCCACCAAAAATATGTAGAATTTCTTACTCCTAGGGTCTCAGAATGTGACTTCATTTGGAAATAGGGTCTCTATTGAGGTAATCAAGTTAAAATGAGGTCATTAGAGTAGGCCTTAATCTAATATGATGTACTTATAAAAACAATGTATTTGGATGAGGGACATGCATACTGGGAGAATGCCAAATGAGGATGAAAGCAGAGATCAAAGTGATGCATCTACAAGCCAAGGAACCAAATATATCCAGCAAACAACCAAAAACTAGAACAGGAGCGCTGTACAGATTTTCAGTAACAATCCCTCAGAAGAAATCATCATTGCTGATACTTTAATATCAGATTTCTAGCCTCCTCCCTCAGCTTCCTCATGGCACCTGAGTCCCCTTTTTGGGAAGACTCCTTCTATAGTAAGACATTCCCCTATGTCTTTTCCAATGCCCATGACACTCAACTGGTGCCATTCTGTAGGGAAAATAAAACATTCGTGGAGCTAGACTAAGGCCCTTCCCTGTTTAGTCTCCTGGTTATACTATTTCAGTAGGTGAATAAATGTTTGTTACTTCTAGTTAGGCTTATCTTAATTGACCAACTCAAAAACTGGGTCTCTCTCTCTGACTGACAAATTGACACATCAAGCCGGGTGGTCAATGAAGCCCAGTGCCTTTCAGAAAAAGCAAAACACCTGAAGCTCTTGGCACTTTTGGAAGATACTAAACAATTCATTGTGGGCATTCTTAGGTAATGCTAGTAGATACTTTCCACGAGTCTTGGGGTCAAACATTGCATTTTACCAGTTATGCCAACGATTCTCAAAAAGTGCTGGTGGATGCCACTAAGCACTCCTGAAGAGTTCTAATGGAATATTTACCTAAGACTTTCAGTTCTCAGGGGAATAGCCAGATGTTCCCTTTAGCTTCCAACTCTGACTGAGCTCTTATTGTGAGTCAAATTAGATAAACCCCAGAGAGACTGTAAGAAAGCTAGGTAAACAATTCCCTAACTACTGTTACAGTTCTCTGATGATGGGCCCAACAATCATCAACTCTGATGGTGGAAACAAAGTGGTTGTACATAGTAACTATTGTTATCTCCAAGCATGTCCCTGGCACCAAAGGACAGTTCACAATACAGGGAATTATTGAAACTCATGCCTTTAATGAAAAATAACATACAAGTCTTTAGATTCAATTTACTCAGTGACTTGAAGAGACTTCAGAGACTTGGACAGGTTGCCTGCATGATGAAGGAGGCAATCGTATTAAACTTAGTGAGAGTGGCACTGTGAGGTAGATTACTACAGACATCCTATTTCAGAGTTTGCCGAAAGATGGAGATGAAAATGTAAAGGAATATAAAAGAAGATACAAAAAACTGAGATCATCTCCATCCTCAGCTGGGCACTCTTCGAGCTCTGGTGGTTTTGGTCAACACATGATAAGTTCTTGGCACTGGATAACATGTCTGACTATCTGACCAGAGTGTATGATATCCTGGCAAGCCGCCCTGGTGACCTCTTGTGTGCACAGTGAGGAAGAAAGAATAATAGACAATAAGACTGCTGGCTAGACTCAGATTTCTAGGTTCACTTATGTCAATCCTTTTGACCATTGATCTCAATCAAACTTCTTCATAAGACCATGTCAATCAGTCCATGACACAATCCAGATCTTAGCTGACAAATTTTTGTACATGGCAAAAGTGGCTGTACTTATATATCAAACACCAATCAAGAAGAGACTGACATAAAAATGAAGTGACATAGTAGGCCCTCCCTTTGTCATCACAAGGCACATGATCATGGTGTGTCCACCTTTCCCCTTCTCCTTCTACCTTCCTCCCTTTTCTCCTCCTGTGGTGTTCCCAGTCAGCAGCCATCTGCAGAAGGGTGTCCCACCTCTTCCTCATTTACTTTGGAGGTGTCAGGGGCCAGTGACACCTGCAGGTCTTCTTTCAGGGTCAGCAGGTGGATCCCCTAGGTGGTCCACCTGCACCTCACAGAGCCACACCCTGGGAAGGATCAATGGCAATAAACTGGAAAGATGAAGCAAATAGTGAGCCCCCGTGTGCTCCTAGGGGCACTCCTAAGAACTGGCAACCAGATAACACAGTCTTCAAACAGGAAAGGCTGCCAGGTTGGCAGCCCATCACATGACTAGCATGATACTACTAACTTTCTTCATCAGCAGCCTCATTTTCAACTCCATTGGCATTAGCATCTTCATCACCTCCAACAACATCCTCAAGATTGAGATTGATTACACCTGAATAGATGCTGCCAGCTCCTGCAATAAATGTTTGGCTCTTAATATGACACCTGTATTTATGCCATTAACTTCACACTGGAATAAGTTATATGAGGGCAATGTGTTTATGTATTATGGACTACTTAATTTCTATCAAAACTATAGTCATTATGTGAAATCTCAAGATGACAGTCAATTAAATGGAGATTCTAGTGCTTTACTTAATCCCAGTAAGAAATGTGAACCTTATTGAATAAATGAAGACAAGCAATTGTTCCTTGTGGAGCTATTACTAACAGCATGTTTAATGATACATAGAACTGTTTCTGGTTGACAGTGGATCTTATTTGACATCTATTCCTTTGAAAAATAAAGATATTGCTTGGTGAAGAGATAAAAATGTGAAATTCAGAAATCCCCATTAAGGAGAAATCCCCATAGAAAAACAATTCAAAGGTACAATAAAGCCAGATAACTGGGTTAAACCAGCATACAGGCTGGATACTGACCAAGATAATTATGGATTCATAAAAGAGGATTTTATTGTTTGGATGCGTACTGCAGCATTACCTACTTTTTGTATGTTATATTGTCTCATAGAGTGGAAAAGTGATTTATATCCAACATTACCAGCGGGACAATACTATTTGAATACCACATACAATTACCCTGTACATTCTTTTGATGGATAAAAACAGATTATCTTAAGCAGTATTTCATGGATGGAAGGAAAAAATCCATTTGGGGGATTGCTTACACCACTATTAGAACCATTTACTTCTTTCTGGGGATTGTATTGCTACTAATTACTCATAAATACAAAAACAGCAATACTGCTGAATTTACCATTTAATTTTATATTCTGAAAACAAATTTACTGCATGTGCATCAAGGCCAGTCCTATTCAACCTAGCTTTTTAATGCCAATGTCTGGTTAGTATGTCATTTTTGAAGATGGCACATAACATTTTATTTAAAGGAGTCTTTGTCCTTTGCTTCTTCCTTATGGATGAGTTATAAAAATATATGATGAGTATAAAACAAATGAGCTATTTTGATTTTATCAGCACTGTAAATGTTAAAATGGCATTCTAAAGTTTACTTTTTGTTGGAATATAGGCCAGATGATGCATAGAGCCTCTTTCATGTGAAATGTGTGAATATTCACGCCGTGATTATGACAGTACATTGACATATGTACTGTATGTGTGCCCATTGTGTAAAGAAAGGGATTACAGGATGTATGAGGGTAAAGACTTGCTAACCTTTGAGGGTTCAGAGTTACAAAAAGATGAAAAAAGAACAAATATAAATAAAACACTTCATCATTTTCATGTGTCACGTGTAAAGGCTTAAAGTACCATCTTGGGTGGGGTGGTTCATGAATTGCTTCAATACAGTTCTTTTGTCAAGCTTAGTTTTAAATTCAAAGGACATGCTTACCTCGTCTGGTCTAAGAATTAATTCTCACGTCTGGAGAGGTCGGGTATGTCTCAGGTAGGAGAATTTAAGATTCCTTTTTCTATTTGGTTAAGATGTTGCAATTCAGGAACCCCAACTCACTTGATATGTTTTTACATGTGATCATTTCCCTTGAAGCTTACACTTCATAAAGGATGAAAGAATACGTATAGGTGACATGGGCAAACCTCTTGGCAGATCTTCAACTTCTGTCTTAACTGTAAACCAGATGTAAATGTTTGAAGGAGACTGTTTTCATTCTTGTGGTATTTAACATTCAGAAATTGCTTCAGCATTAGAAATACCTCAAGCTATTTTTATTTTGCAGGTAAGTGTTTTGACTTATGTACTAATATTACATTGCAGAAATTTTGAAAAATTGTTCTTTACTCTAAATTTTATCCATTTTTTGCATATTGGTCATATATGAATGTGTATACACATTCTTTTTAGTTAAGGCACCAACTGTTTTGGTTGGTTTTCCTAAGACATACTTTAAAGTAAAGTTCTTTAAATTTCCTAATTAAATTCTGGAGATTTTGGAATTATGTACATGATAAATTATAATATATATGGTTAAAGTGATTTTATTTTCTATTAACTGTAATTATTTTAATATTTATTATTGAATAAATGCTATAATTTGTTTGCTACGGAACTTACACTTGAATGTAAACTAATTATTTTTTCATATACATAAAAATGTAGGTCAATCAGAGGGCTTTATTGCATTGAAATTGCTGTTTCTTTTACTCATATGTTTTTATAGAAGAATGCCTTTTTATTCAGAGTTTGTAATGGTTTTCTTCAGTTATAATCTTAAATCAAAATGTCTAGGTAATATATCAATGTTGATTAATATATTTGATTAGTATATTTATTCTTGTAGAAATGTGCCACATTTTGGATAATGTGAAATTCAGTTCAAAGAATTTGTAGTTCATAATGGCTTTTAACTGGTGGGATATTACTTGCATGAGTTATTAATGTACATGCTTAATGTATGATTATTCTGAAATTTCTGAGTGCATAGGGTATTCATTATTTAAAAATATATTTGGTTTTGTCCTTCAGAATATTGTTATTTATTCTGATAACTGACTCTCTTGCACATGGCGGTGTGCATAGAAAACATTTCTTCCTTATGGGCTTCATGCTCAGCTTTTGGAAACATTGATGTAATATTTAACTTTCAATAAAGGCATTGAAGAATGCATCGACTTGTAGAAAATATTTTGATACATGAAGTTTCTCAATTGAAGGAATTATTTAATGCATAAAAGCTAAGAAATCTCATTGAAATAATGAGGCAGTTAAAAATAAATTGGTAAAAATAACTATTACAGAACAGAGCATTATTTGTGAGGCAAGTCAAGTATTATTTGTTTATTGGTTACTAAGTTTATTTTTAAGCTTGATTATGTTAAAATATAACTGTTAGTTTGTTCTGCATTAATAAAAATGAACAATTAATTTTAAAAATTGTAGTGACATAAAAATGGCAATCTTGTGCCCTCTGCTGGACCATCCAGGCAATAGCCTTACAGACTAGGTAGACCAATCTGGTTACAGAACAATGATGGGGTCTCTCAAAAGAATAAATTGATGGGATCTTCACCAAGGACTCATGGCCGGGTTGTGAGTCACGAGGGTCCCAGCATGCACTAGGGTCCATATAGTGATGGCTATTATGACTAATTCAAATGCTATTTCCTTCAATTATCTCAGTTAATCTTGAGACTTGAGGAGTTTGATTCCTTGATAAAGGATGTAATCTTGTTAAAACTTAGTGAGAGTGGCATCTTGTGGGGCCCATTATTATAGACCCTTTCTACTTTTACCCAGACCTTGAAGCACTCATAAGTATATATGACTAGAGGTTAGCCAAGGTCCCTGTGTCTCTAGCTGGGTCCTAAGGACCTATGTTAAGCTCAGAGTTCAAAGTGGAGGTGGGGGGGTAAGTGCATTTTTTAGGCCTTTTGAATACTGGTAAACAAATTTCTGTGATATCCCTGACATCCCTGAGGATGAATGGAATACAGATAATTCTCTGTAATTTTAGGTCTGAGGTCCCACCACCAGGACTCTTGTCCAGATCCAATTACGGGTGAATCTCTTTGGGGTACTACAAACCTTTATTATGGCTTCTACTACTGCATATATGCGTATTAATGGTAAAAATGTACTTTCTATATCAACCAGTACTTGCATTTACCCTTAACTCCTGATGAGATTTGATGATGTTAGGATATTTTAGTATGATATGTGAAAGCCCATGACCCATCAAATTATTGGCACCAAGTGCAACTCTTTACCAAAAACACTATCAACAGCCTAGGGAATACAAAGGAATAACAGTTGTCATTGTTGAGCTTTAAAAAGCCTGCAGTATCTGTAAACTATTTGCCCATTCAATAGCTCCACTTGGCCTGTGTGCCTAGACTCTAAATTGATTAGGGCTACATAGAGCATTAATGCTGCCTTTGGCACCAGTGGTACCTAACATTGTGACAGTTACAGAGGTTATTGCCTATGATAAAGAAACCTGGTATGTTGCAAATGACATCACAAATGCCCTTTTCAGCATCCCTCTCCATGCAGAATTGGTTTGCTGAATATAGAATGAGCTTCATTATTAATGCTCTTCCACAGACTCCCTAAATTCTCTAACTATCTGTAACCAGTACATAAGTCAAGATCTGGAAAGAGTCTCACTCCTGGAGGGAGCATCATGAGTTCAGACAATGGCACTACCCCCCAGATTAAATGCCCTGTTCACCAACATGCAGCAGGTAACTAGGCTAATATTATCAGTAAGGTACAAAGACCTAAAATTGAAGTAAGATTCTTGGGCATGATCTGCAAGGGGCATAGTGTATTATTTCAGATGAGATGATTGTCTTGCCTTGGGCCCTCTCTACCCGCCCCCCCCCCCCCCCCCCCCCCCCCCCCCCCCCGCAAAAATATCTGAGCAACTTGTGCTATTACTCAGATACTGCCACATTCTTGCAGGGATCACCCATCTATCAAGTTATCATAAAGACCGCCACCATTAAATGGGGCCCTAATGAACAGGATTACCTGGAGGGCCCTTTTCCTGGTCCCTATGATTTTCATTTGCTGTTTCAGTTACAGATCTCAGGAACATCTTTCTTTGCCTAATGGAGCCTATGGCAGAGGTCTATAGGTAAAGGACACCCATTGATCTTTGGTCCACCATGTGCCAGAGTTGGCTAAAAAGTGCATATCCTTTATGAGACAAATATTGGTCTGTTACTGGCCTCAGTGGATACTGAAGGCATGAACTAGGTCACATAATAACCTTATGACAAGAAATTCCAACCAAAACATATTAATATATTTGCTTTCATTGTCTTGTTATGATATTCATGTTAGGTCAAAATTTGAAATTTCTATAAAATATATACTCAAATATATATTCACAAAGTTCTTCTGATGTTTTAAATTTAAAACATTGTAAAATTATCTATGATTATTACACTTACTACTAAGTTTTTCCCCTATGAAAGATTTTTGTTTCTTTACTTGTACTTGGGACACTGAATCTTGATGTTTGAGCATAAGATTTTTCTCTGGTATTTCATCAAGAACTACATAAAGAGATAAATTAAGTCCCTTAATAAAAAATAGATCTACTGTAAAATCTGTAGATTTCAAATTTATAACAAGTGATTAGCAACATTTTCTCTCATTTTTATAGTCATAAGTAAATTATCATAATAGTGATGTGATATGAAAATTCTGAGAACATTTGTAATGAGTGAATGTCGAAGCCATCTCTTCATTTTATAAATATTCCCAGGCATCAAATATGTTCACGTTAGACTCTAATTTTCTGAGATTATTTATACTCTACATTAATACATATTTATAGTCGAACCAATGAAAATGCATATGCATAGGTTGGTCATGACAACATTATCAATTGCAAAATATTCAAAATCATGTTAATGTTCAACAGAAGATTAGTTGAAGAAACTGATGTACGCGATACAAACAATAGTATAATACCTTCCACAATACACGTAAGTCAAACTATTATGCTATACACCTTAAACTTACACAGTGATATATGTCATATATATCTCAATAAAACTGGAAAAAATAGTATAAATACCAATTATGGTGTATAAGGGTGTGCATGTGTGCATATATATAAACATACAGTATATATGATATATGGGGGAAATACTGTGGTACAAATAACTGTATATACAGTGAAACATTCCCCTTTTATCTGCACTGATAATCTGACATTTTCCTGATATCAATTCATGGGAAAATGAACATTGGTTGAAACACTAGTGTTGTTGATACACTTTCATGTTTAGACTCTTGCTTATAGTACTGCAGTATGGGAATAAAGGCTTAATCATTCCATTCACCTTGGTTTGTTGTGTCAAATGACCACCTCCACAATAGGCATCTATCTCTCTGTCAGTGATGAATGGTGGCAAGCAGGGTGGCCCAATTAAGCACAATATCTTCTGGAAAAGCAAAAAGCATGAAGATCTCCGAGAGCACTGTTTTATTGTTAAATTTATTTGGGTGACATTGGTTAGTAAAAATTACATAGGTTCCAGTCTACAGTTCTACAATACATCATCCATGTGTTCTAATATGTGTTCACCACTCAGAGTCAGTTTTTATCACCATATATTTGAGTCCCCCCTCTCTACTTCCCCACAGCCTCCTCACTTGTCCTCAGGTAACCACTATTGACTGTGTCCATGAGTTTTTGTTTCTTTGTTACTTTCAGTTTTATGTTCCACATATGAGTGAAATCATATAGTTCTTGTTGTTTTTTTTCTGTCTGGCTTATTTCGCTCAGCATGACGATCTCAAGTTCCATCTATGTTATAGTAAATGGCCACATTTCATCTTTTCTTAGGGCTAAGTAGTATTCCATTGTGTAAATGTACCACAACTTCTTTATCCAGTTATCTATAAAAGGACACATTGGTTGTTTCTATGACTTGGCCACTGTGAATAGTGCTGTGATGAATATTGGGCTACATGTATCTTTGTAGGAGTTTCAATTGGGGGGTAAATACTCAGAAGGTAGATTGCTAGTCATATGGTGACCCTATTCTTAACTTTTTGAGAAACCTCCATAGTGGGTGTACCAGTTTGCATTCCCACCAGCAGTGTATGAAGGTTTTTTTCCACAACCTCTCTCTAACAATTGTTATTCCTTGTCTTATTGATAATAGCTATTCTAACAGGTGTGGGCTGGTATCTCATTGTGGTTTTGATTTGCATTTTTCCCCAATAGCTAGTGAAGTTAAGCATTTTTTCACATATCTGTTGGCCAGTGGTATGTCTTCATGGAAGAAGTATCTATCCAAATTCCACTATCCATTTTTTTTAATTGGATTGTTTTTTTGCTGTTGAGTTGTATGGGTTCTTTATATATTTTAGATATTAACCCCTTATCAGAGGTGTTCTTTACAAATGTTTTCTTCCATTCAATTAGTTTTCTCTTTGCTTTGTTGATGGTTCCTTTTGCTGTGCAGAAGTTTTTTAGTTTGATATAGTCCCATTTATTTTTGCTGTTATTTCCCTTGCCTTTAAGTCCTCCCTAAACCTGAGTCTATAAGTTTAGTATCGATGTTTTCTTCTATACAGTTTATTGTTTTGGATCTTATGTGAAGGTCTTTAATCCATCTCGAGCTAATTTTGGTATACAGTGATAGTTTGCAGTTGAGATTCATTCTTTTGCATATGGTTTTCCAATTTTCCCAGCACATTTACTGAAGAGGCTTTCTTTCGGCATTGTATATTTTACACTCCTTTGTTAAAAATTATCTGTCCATAAATTTGTGTGTTTATTTCTGGGTCTTTGATTCTGTTCCATTGGTCTGTGTGTCTGTTTTTCTTCCAATACCAAGCTGTTTTGATTATTGACACTTTGTAGTATAGATCGAAATTGTGGAGCATGATGCCTCCAGCCTTACTATTATTATTATTTTTAGTGTAGGACTGCTTTGGCATTTCGAGGTCTTTTGTGGTTCCATAAGAATCCGATTTTTTTATGTCTTGAAAGAATTTTAGTGCGATTTTGATGGGAATTGTGTTAAATCTGTATATTACTTTGGTTAATATGGCCATTTTAACTATGTTGAGTCTTCCAATCCATGAACACAAAATATCTTCCCATTTCTTTGTGTCCTCTTCTATTTCTTTTAATAGCATCTTATAGTTTTCAATGTGTAAGTCCTTCACATTCTCTGTTAAGTTTATTCCTAGTTATTTTATTATTTTTGTTGCAATTGCAAAGAGTATTGTTTTTTCCATTCCTTTTTCTGAAGTTTCCATGTTCGTGTAGAAAAATGTAAATGATTTTTATACTTTGATTTTGTATCCTGCAACTTTATTGTATTTATTTATTGTTTCTAATAGTTCTCTGGTGGAGTCTTCAGAATTTTCTATATAAAGGATCACGCCATCTGCAGAGTGACAGTTCAACTTTTTCTCTTTTTTTTTTTTTGATGTCTTTTATTTCTTTCTCTTGTCTGAAGTTCTCTTGTAGAAGTTCCTTTATTATATTGAATAGCAGTTGTTACAGAGGACATTTCTCTCTTGTTCTTGATTTTAAGAGAATAGGCTTCAGTTTTTCCCCATTCAGTATGATATTAGCTGAGGATTTGTCATACATGACCTATATTATGTTTAGATACTTTCCTTCTATACCCATTTAGTAAGTGTTTTCATCATAAGTTAATGTTGTATTTTGCCAAATGCTTTTTCTGCATCAACTTATATAATCATATAATTTTTATCTTTTGTTTAGGTTGTGTATCACATTAATTGATTTGCATAGGTTGAACCATCCTTGTGCACCTGGAATGAATCCCACTTGATCTTGGTCTGTAATCTTTTTAATGCACTGTTGTATTCTATTTGCTAGTATTGTGTTTAGGATTTTTGCACCTGTGTTAATCAGAAATACTAGTCTACAGTGTTTTTTTGTTTGTTTGTTTTTATCCTTACCAGCCTTTGATATTAGGGTATTGTTGGCCTCAAAGAATGAGTTGGGAAGTAGTGCCTCTTCTTCTTCTTCAATTTTTTGGAAGAGTTTGAGAAGGACAGACATTAATTCTTTTTTGAATATTTGATGAAACTTGGTGAAACTGTCTGGTCCTGGGCTTTTGCCTTTGGGAAGGTTTTGGATGATTGTTTCAATTTCCTTACTGTTAATTGGTCTATTTAGATTACCAAGTTCTTCTTGGTTCAGTCTAGGTAGCCTTTATGTTTTTAGAAACCTGTCATTTCTTCTAAGTTGTTAAAGTTGGTGGCATATAGCCCTTCATAATATTTTCACATAATTCTTTGTAATTCTATGACATCAGTCATAATTTCTACCCTTGCATTTCTAATTTTGGTTACTTATATCTTTTCTCTTTGTCCCTTAATGAGCCTAGGCAGGGGTTTGTCCATTTTATTGTTTTTTGAAGAACCAGCTCTTTGTTGCATTAATTTTTTCTATTATTTTTCTTTTCTCTATTTCATTTTGTTCTGCTCTAATTTTTAGTATTTCTTTCCTTCTGCTGACTTTGAGTTTTTTTATCTCCAGAATTTCTATTTGATTCTTTTTTATAGTTTCAATTTCTTTGTTCAAGTATTTTGTTCACAGATTTCCTTTCTGAGATCATTTAGCTGCATCTCAGTACTCTGCCAGCATTCTTCGATCTCTCTGAGTGATTTCAGAACTGCTGTCTTGAATTCTGTGTCACTTAGATCATATATTTCCAAGTCTATAAGTTCCTTTTCTAGACATTTTCCAATTTCCTTCTGAGAAGTTTTGATCCCTAGGATACTCATTGTATTTGGTGTGGGTTTTCCTGGGCATAAGGACATTTCCTATGAAGATATGAAGAGGTCTTTTTTTTTTCACTGTCCAGTTGGTGTTGCTGCAATGTCTTACACTATTTTTTTTCTTGGTTATGTGGTCTTCTCCCTCTGGGAGCTTTGCTGGAAGGTGGGCCTCTCTTCCCTGATCCAGTCACTCCGGTCTCAATATGCCTCCATTCTGGGAAGATGTGGTAGGCAATGACGCTCTACACCTCCAAGATCAATGCAGGCAGAAGCCACTGTTCCTGTGTTCTGCAGTTTCTCTGAGCATCCCCCTCCCTGGTTTCCACAGAGGTGGAGTTTGTTGAGAAAAGTGCAGGTTTGCAGCACAGTGCAATGATAGTATGCTCTTTACAGCTGGCTGTAAAGCAGGCACTGAGTGGAGTTGGGGTGGAGAGCTTTGGGAGAGTGTTAGGAGAAGAAGTCAGGCTCTGTGTCTATAGTTTCTGCCCAGCAGTGAGTGCTATGCGGGTTATATCTGTTATGTGTCCTGAGGTCTCTCCCCTGGGTGCTGACTCAGCTGTACCACAAGCCTGTATCTCCATCAGGAGCATACCAGGTGGGGGCATCCAAGGACATTTTTGGAAGACGATAGAGAACTCTACAAGTTTTCTTGGGGAAGAGTGGCTAGTCATAAGGGTCTGAGGGTCCAACAATGCATTTTGCCAGTCACATCAATGAGTCTTAGGAAGAGCTATCTCAGGAACACCAAGGATCACTCTAGGAGAGTGCCAGCACATTGCTTATGTAAGCTTTTAAAGTTTGAGGTGTACCAATGTTTCTTCTCTTTAGCTCCAGACTTCCTGGCCAAAATGCTGGGTCAAATTAGAGATCCAATAGTGGGGCTCTTGGAAATTTAGGGAAGCAATTCTTTGGTTACTTCTATTGTCCACTGATGACAGGACTAAAAACTGTCACATACTCTCCAAGCTAAGGTGCACGCAAAGATTGTTTTTAGCTCTAATGAGGTCCCAGACAACAACGGACAGCCTACAACATAGCAAGCTATTGACACTTGTGATTTAATTGATTGAATAGAATTCTTTGGGATTGCCTTGCCCAGTTGCCTAAAGAGACCTTAGAGCAGTGGTTCTCAACCTTCCTAATGCCACAACCCTTTGACACAGTTCCAAGGGGTCACAAACCACAGGTTGAAAACTGCTGCCTTAGAGACTTGGATTGTACCTTTGCATAATAAAAGAAGTAATCTTTTTAAACTTAGTGAGGACAGTGGTACTTTGTGGGTCTGTCACTATGTAACTCCTCCTTAACAGTGTCCTGACAGCACAAAGTTTGGTCAATGAAGCTGAGGGGAACACCCAAGTCTTTCTTCTCCCTCAGCTGGTACTATTTGTGGTCTGACAGCTTTGGCTAACCCATAATGGGTTCCCCATGACTAAAATACATGTCTGGACTAAGTTTTCAGAAGTGAAAGTAGCTCTGCAAACTACACTTGTGGTCCCTCGGTACTACAGTGAGAGGGTGAGATTTGTGGATGATAAGATTGCTAAAAAGACTCTGTTCATTGATGCTATTTCTGCTGGTTATCAAGCTTATTTATACCTCCTCCTCATAAAGTCTGGTCAATTTGTCAATGACATAATCTAGATCATAATAGACAACTTCTGGGTTGGAGAAAAGCAACAAATGCCAAAATAACAAAAAGAGACCACCACAGTTAGTGACATAAGAATGATGATCTGGCAGGTACTCCTGGAAAATATGGGTAAGGGCTTTTCTTAAGAGATCTCTGAGTATGGTTACTAAGCAACAGGAGCTCAAAAGATTAATGGGATCTCCACCAAGGAATTCATAGCCATTAGACCCTCTTAGGGTCTGCCTGGTGATGATCCCTATGATTAATATAAATGCTGTTCTTTCACCTTTTTCCAGTGAACTCTGAAATACATCAGAGTCCTACTACCTTTTACTCAAACATTTTGGCTTTTAAAAAACCAATACTATAAAATGGCTAATGTCCCTATGCCAAGGTCAAAGTTCAAAGTAGACATGGAAAATAATTGCCTTTCTTGGGCCTTTTAGATAATGGTACACAAGTGACTGTGATCCCCTGGAATGAGAATGAAGGGGAAATTGATAATACTCTCTGTTTATCTTTTTAAAGGCACCATCACTAAGACCCTCATTCAGACCTGATTATAGGTATAACATATTACCATTGTTATGGTTCCTGTTACTGAATTGATGATTGTTGTGGATGTATTATCTCTGTGCATCCTTGATTGCATTCACTTAAAGTCCTAAAGAGAATTGCTGCATTTTAGTGGGACAAATAGAAGACTGTAAACTTACCAGACTACCAGCACCTAGAACTTTTCTCTCTCAAAAAAAGAATTAATTATCTCAGGAATAAAAAGAAATAACTGCCATCATTGCTGTGAAATGCTGTGATTCTGCTGTTTGTACCACAATTATTTACCATAAATTTATATTATGTAATAGTGTATACTACACACCTTATTGAACCAATCTCCTCTGCTTGAAAATTTGTGGTATTAAATATTTTGCAATTATACATATGCTATAATGATAACCTTCTCCATATGCATTTTAATTTTTATTTCTATGAAATGTATTAACCTAAAGTATAAATAACCCATGAGACCATATATATGATACATATGTGTATATAAAATGAGTAGTAATGTTAGTGATACAACTTTAATACATATCCATTATGTGCTACAAATATCACAATATAATTAAGACAATAAGGATAAGAAGGTGGAATTCAAACAAAAAGCATTCTTAATGAAACTGCTGAAGAAAAAATAAAAACAGTAACTTATCAATATAGTACTTAACATAAACCCTCACTCTGAGACATGAAAATTGAATAGGGAGAGGAAGGTGAACCACAAACAAATCATGAAATCTTTTTAGTTGTTTTCCTAGTGGTATGTGCTAATAAGCAATTCCATATAAGAAGTATTACAGGACTGAACAAATGAGTAAATGTGTTGTTGTTTAGAGCTCTGGCTACCTCAACCCCAGGGTTCATAAAATGGCAGGCAAGAGCCTTTTGTTTAAAATTCCTTCAGCTGTGAAACTATCCCTTGCCTCAGCCTGCACTGATGTACTGACCCTAGTCAGATGCTGTTCCATGAGTTAAAATGGAACATTAGCAGAGCTAGTGACCTCCCACCATCTAGACTATAATTTATACTATGACAGTAAGTGAATAAAGGATAATTGTCACTTTGAGTTTGGCTTGTTACCTTAATAGACCACCTTTAAAACCAGCCTCTCTCCTTCTCTAGCAAATTAGCACAAAGAGCATGTGGTCAATGACGCATGATGCCTTTCTGGAAAGAACACTTTGGGAGACGCTAATGAGTGTGTAGGACATGGTAGGGAAAGGGGTACCATTGAATTACTTGCAAGAGACCCATAGGGCACTTTTCCAGTCAGACTAATGAGTCTCATAAAGTATTAGAGGATACCATAGGGCTCTCTACAGTGCTATTGTATTGTTTACATCAGCTTTTCTCTTTATCCTGATTCACCTACCAAGATGATCAGTGAGTCAAATGAGAGATTCATAGATGGGCACTGGGAAAACCAGAGAAACAATTTTGTAGCTATCTATGGATCCAAAAAAGTTGGAGAGTCTGCATGATGAGTTGCATCCAATGACTTTTGTTAGCTCTAACAGGACCCTTGAACTAATGAACAACCTCTAATGCAGTGGGTTATTGAGACATACACTTTAATGTAAAAAAATGTAAGAGTCCTGAGGATTGTCTTGCCCAGCATCTCAAAGAGATCTTGGAGACTTAGGTACTTTGCCTTCATGAAAAACGAGGTAATTTTGCTAAACTTAGTGATCAAGAGGGGCACAACATAGGGCTTGTCATTATAGATCCCCACTGTAAAACTTGACAGTGCCCATATTTCCCAATGAGGCAGAGCAAAGGGAGATGAAAGATAGGAATATCTGAGACACTTCTTCCTTAGCTGGCTACTATTTTAGCTGCAACAGTATGACCCACCTATTATGAATTTCCTGCCACTGAAAAATATGTTTGGATCATCTCTCCCAAAGGCTCTAATGTCTCTGTGAGCCACCTGGTGGTTTCCAGTGTCACATGGAAGGAGGGCAATAATGAGACTCAGATTTCTACTTTCATTTGGGTCATATTTGCTGGTTATTTAGCTCAATTAAATCTTCTTATAAAATAACATCAGTTGGTTGGTAGCACAGTTCATATATTAAATGACAAATTTCCAGGCATGAGAAATGTAGCTGCCAAGAGAATACTGTTTGAGCAGTGAACAGAGCAACTTAAAAATAGTAATCAGGCCCTCCTGGAAAATCTGGTTAAGGTTTTTCCCAAAGAAATCTCTAGGTGCAGTTACACAACAATGGGGTCTCAAGCAGGATACTGATGGAATCTCCATCAAAGATCTCCTGGCCAGGTAGTGGGCCATGGGTTCTAACATACATCCCCATTAAAGTTCAAATTGTGATGACCCCTATGACTAATAAAAGTGATCTTTCCTCTGCTCCTCCAAGTAATATTGACGTGAATCAGAGCAACTTCTACTACTTTTACCCAGACCTTTTAGCATTCAAAAGAAAATTAAGGGTTAGATCAAGATTCCTATGCTATCACTGTTGACCTGAGGATGTATGCCAAAGTAAGAAATCATAGGGGGATGGGCAAAAATTGTATTCTATGGCTGTTAGGATACTGGTTCACAGGTGACTGTGATCTCTATAACCTCTGACACCAGGTATTGGGGGAAAGAGATAAAGCTCTCTCGTTTCTCATCTGAGGCCCTTACCAAGGCAACACTTTATCAAATACTACTATGGGTGTATCCTTTCAGGACACCACAAAACTTCACTTTTATAGCCCCACTAATAAATATGTATCGGTATAAGTAACAGTTGGCATTCAGTATTATATTTTTTCAGTAACAGTTGGCATTCAGTATTATATTTGTTTCAGGTGACAGATATTTATATAACTTACAAAGTTATCCCCCCAATAACCCTTGTAGCCATTCGATACCATACATAAAAATTACAATATTACTGACTATATTCTCTAAGCTGAGCTTTACACGCCCATGACTATTTATGACTGCCAATCTGTACTTCCTAACTCCTTCACCTTTTTCACCCAGCTCCCAATTCCCCCTGATCAACTTGTTCCCTGTATCTATTGTTTCATTTATTTTATTAGTGTCTACATATAAATAAAATGATATGCTATTTGTCTTTCTGTGTCTGACTTATTTCACCTAGCTTAATATCTTCTAGGACCCTCCATGTTATTGAAAATGGTAAGAATTCATTCCCTTTAATGGCAGAGTAATATTCCATTTTGTGTGTGTATCACTTCTTTATCTGGTCATTTTTTGATTGGAGCTTTTAATCCATTTATATTTAAAGTAATTATCGATAGGTATGTAGTTGCTGCCATTTTATTGTTTTCTGTTTTTGTAGTCCTTCCCTGTCACTTTCTTATTCTCTTGTACAAGGGCTGTCTGGAAAAAATCCAGCCATAGTGGCTCCATTTTTCATGTTACCTGTCTGGATACTTTCTGGACAGCTCTCATATTCTGATGAATTCCTACAGGGTTGTGTTTGAATTCCTTTTCTCTTTTATTTCTTTTATATCTCTTGTAGATTATTGGTTTGTGGTTACCATGTACTTCATATATACCAAGATATGTTCATAACAGTCTATTTTAAGTTGATGGTCACTTAAGTCTGAAAAAATTATAGAGTCATTACCATTTTTATTCATCCCTTCCACATTTACTTTTTTGCCATTATTTTTTACTTCCTTTGTGTGTATTCCTTAATTTACTGCTGTAATTGCACATAATCTTCCTACTTTTGTCTTCTACTCGCTTTACTTTTGGTTGACCCACTGCTTTTATTATGTGTTTGCTTTTTCAGTAATTTTCTTTGTAATATTTTCTTATTCATATTTTAAATTTTTTAATTTTCTTAAAAGAGTCCCTTTAACATTTCTTGTAATACTGGTTTGGTGGTGGTAAACTTATTTAACTTTTTATTTTCTGAGAAGCTCTTTATCTCTCCTTTGATTCTAAGTGAGAGCCTTGTTGGGTAAAGTAGTCTTAATTGTAAGTTTTTTGCTTTTCATCACTTTGACTATTTTGTGCCAATCCCTCTGATATGCAAGGTATCTTTTGAGAAATTGGCTGAGAGTCTTATGGGAGCTCACTTGTAGGCAACTAACTGCTTTTCTTTTGCTGCTTTTAAGATTCTCTCTTTGTCTTTAAACTTTGGCATTTTAATTATGATGTGTCTTGATGTGGGTCTTCTTAGTTTTATCTTGTTTGGGACCCTCTGTGCTTCCTGGACTTGTATGTATATTTCTTCATCAAGGTAGGGAAGTTTTCTGTCATTATTTCTTTAAACAGGTTTTCAATTCCTTGCTCTCTCTCTTCCCCTCTATGAATGTTGGTTCACTTGATGTAGTACCAAAGGTCTCTTTCACTACACTCATTTTTTTAAATTACTTTTTCAATTATATTTTTCTTTTGGCTCGTCTGATTGAGTGTTTTTCATTACCTTGTCTTACAAATTGCTGATTCAATTCTCTGCTTCATCTAATCTTCTGATGATTCCATCTAACAGGTTCCTCATTTTAGTTATGGCATTCCTAATTTACAACAGGTTCTTTTTTATGTTGTCTATCTCCTTTTTAGTATTTCCTATCTCTTTATCGATGTTCTTGCTGAGATCATCTATTCTTCCCCTAAGTTCATTGATCATCCTTACAATCAGTGTTTTGAACTTTGTATCTGGTAAATGGCTTGCCTCCATTTTGTTGAGTTCTTTTTCTTTTTTCCTGTTCTTTCATTTGGAACATGTTTGTCTCTTCATTTTGCCTGCCTCCCTGTGTTTGTTCCTACATATCAGGTATATCTGCTATGTCTCCCAATGTTGGCAGTGTAACCTTATATAATGGGTGTCCTGTGAGGCCTAGGGGTGGAGGATCCCTCTTCACTTGAACCAAATGCTCCAGGTGTGTCTCTTGTATAGGTTGTATATGCTCTCTTATTGTAGCTGAGGCTTGATTACTGTTGATACACCATTGGGTGGGACTGACCCTCAGACTGGCCGGCTATGAAGACTGAGTTTGACTGTAGGGGTCAAGCTCGCCCCATGGAGCAGGAGCAAGATTTCTTTTAACAGGGCTCTGGTGGCTATTGAGTCCACCATTTTGGGTATGTCATTTGTGGTGCTAAGTGGGTGGTATTTTGCTGTGGTCTGAAGCTGGCCACCAGGTGTGTTGGTTCTTGGGCCTCTTGTGAAGGGCTAAAGTGCAGGCCAAGGTCAGTCATTGCCTGTGTCAAGCCTGGAGCCACCTGGTAGAAGCTATAAAGAGATACGTGGTTTGCAGCTGCCTGTTCCAGGATTAGAGATGCCTGGGAGAGGTTATGCTATGAACCAAGATTGGCTGCCACTAGTGCTAAATTTGCAGGCACTTATCAAGAGATACAGGGCATGCAAAGGCAAACCACTGCTTGTTGGGGGTTTATGGACCTTTGAGAGATTTTAAGAAAATTCATAGCATGGGCCACTTATGAAGAATAGCTAGTGAAGGAGTTCCCTGATGGTGTAGTGGCTTAAGGCTTCGGCGCTGGCACTGTCAGTGCTGCAGCCTGGGTTCAATTCCCAGCTGGGGAGCTACCCACATACCAAAAAGCAAAAAAAAAAAAAAAAAAAAGAATAGCTAGTGAAAGAGGTTTGGGCTGGTGCACAAGTTGGGTAGGCAGGATCTCTGGGAATCACCATGGTAGGGTTATAGTGGTGTTAGCCAGGTTGTTGGAGACTCAGATTTGGCACCTCCCTGCACCTGCAAGTTCTGTGAGGGAGGGTTCAACAAAGGAATAATGATGCCTGATTGCACTTTAGTGTCTAAGAGAGCACCCCATGAAGCCCTTGCCCTGAAGCCAGACAACTCATTTCCTTTCCATATGTCTCTGGCACTTTTCAAGCTTCTGTTCCTTTGATGGAGCCCATTCTTTATTGTTAAATTTATTGGGGTGACATTTGTTAGTAAAAATTACATAGGTTCCAGGTGTACAATTTTACAATACATCATCTATGTGTGTGTTATGTGTTCATCACCCAGAGTCATTTATCTTGCCATCACCATATATTTGAGACACTGTCACTCCCCTCCCACCTCCCAGTCCTCATACCTGAACAAGTCTCATGTGGACTGCTGATTTTCACAGCCAGGTGTTGTTTGGACTCCTTTACCCAGCACTGGTGCTCTGGGATGGGGTGTCTGGTGTGGGGCTAGGACCCTTTGTTCCTAAGTGGGGACCACAGCATGTCAAGATATCCAACCTTATTTTTAGCCACCACTTGTGGATGTGAGACTAGTCCATTTCATGTCACTGCTCTTCCTACCAGCCTCAATGTAGTTTCTTCTTTACATCCTTAGTTATAAGAGTTCTGTTCAGCTAGTCTTCAGGTGGTTCTTAAGGGTGGTTGTTTTATAATTTAGTTGTAACTTTGATGTTGACATGAGAGTAGGCAAATATGTACCTCCTTTATCATCTGGACTGGACTCCTCAGTATAGATATATTTTCTATGTGCACTCTCACTCACATTTAGCCCCAAGCCCTGATAAAAACTGCTGTATTTAGAATCATTTTAGTGGGTCATGTGGAAGACTGCAGAATTCTAAATTAACAGTGCCTACCACCTGTCTCCCCAAAAATGAATTCCTGAGCAGAAAACAAAATAAAGCTCTCATTGTTGAGCTTAGTAAGATATAAATTTTCCATGAAACTATCTCCCATTTTAATAAGTAAGTTGACCTTTACACACAGCCTTGGATGCTTAGTGACTTGACTGATCTTGGTAGGTCAAACTAGAGTACAGCCCAAAACTGAAGTAACTTGATATTCAACAACTGGTATCTCAAATACACTTTGCTGCATCCCTTTCCACTGAAATGACCAGAGTCTTTTTAACTTTATATGGAATGAGTTGCAATATACTAATAATGCCCTTCACATGAATACTAAATTGCTCAATTATCTGTCAGTGTGATGACCTATAAATGGCCTGCATTCAGTGAGCCCAGACTAGTCTTCACTCAAGTGAGCCCAGACAAGTCTTCACTCAAGTGAGTCCAGACAAATCTTCACTCAAGTAAGCACAGATAAGGACACCACTCAACAAGGAGTAGGCATCCTGTTGACCCACCAGTAATTCTTGGCTAGGCCATTAGTACAGACAAGGTACAGGAATTTCAGTAGGAAACCAGGTACCTGAGCATGATCTCTAAAGTACATGACATCTCATTCCAGAGGAGAAGACTGCCAACCTTTGATCCAATTAACTCCAACAAATAAAAAGAGGCCCAGCAAATTAGTGGGACTCTTTGACTACTTACACTCTCATTTTCCCCATGTGGGGTCCTTGATGACACCCATTTATGGAGTTATCAGAAAGGCTCCTTTCTTTCACTGCGGATGCAATCATGAGAATGCCCTGAAGGCCCTCTAACAGTCCTCCTTGGCTGCCCTTTCCCTAGGCTCTATTGATCTCCATTTGATGACTGAACTAAAGATCTCAAAAACATCTGTTTGTGAATTGAAGCATATGGCAGAAGGCCAATGTCATGATCAAAGGCATACATTGGACTTTTGTACAGATAATTGCCTGGAGTCAGCTGAAAGGCACACAACTTTGGAGAAACAATTATTTACCTGCTATTGGGCCTTGGGGGATATTGAGTTCATTTCCTGTGGTCAAGAACTTAAGATCAGAAATTTCAACCAAAGGACAGCAATATTTTTGTTTTTTTCTCTAGTTATCTTAGGATATTCACACTCTAGTCAAAGTGTAAAACATCTATAAAATTATATGCTCAAGTATATATTCTGGAACCAAAATAAAAATTTCTGGGCTTAATTTAAAATGTTTTTAAAGTTATCTATAATTTTATACTTACTATTAAGTCCTTCCTCTTTGTGAGTTCTTTGATTCTTCATTTGAATGTCTAATTTTGACTGTAAAACTTGATGTTCAAGCATAAGATTTTCATCTGGTATTTCATCCTGAGCTGCACAAAAATAAGTATGTAGTCCACTAAATTAAAAAGAAATATGTTATAAAATCCCTAGGTTTCAAATTTATAATAAGTATACAGCAACTTTTTCTCTCATTTTTATAAAGTTGTAAATAATGCTAGATCTGATATTAAAAACTGTGAGAATTTTAATGGGGATGTGTGGAAGGCACTTGTCATAACATTAACATCCATAAGCCTCAAATATAATTGTATTAGTCTCTAGTTTTTTCATTTTTTAAATGTTTTCAGTTAATACATGTTCATAATCCAAACAACAAAAATACATATGCGTGAGGTTATTCATTACAGCGTATTTGTAAAAATACTCAAAACCACCTACATATACAAGTATAGAAGATCAGTAGACTAATGTAAATTATGATAATATAAACTATGGGATAGGATGTGGTGCTAAAAGCTGTACATATAGGTATAAAAGGAATGAAAAAAATCCCCACAAACTGATTTGGAGGTATTTCTATGAAATAATGTTTAGTGGAATAAAACCTGAGAAGATATCTAGTATGCTATCTTTTAAGTAAGAAAGAAATGGAAATATAAAAATAATGGAGATACTGACCTTAACAAGAATGAAACACAGGAAATATAAACCAGAAAACAGAGTACTTAGTCACCAAAAGTCATGGCAGACACTACTCGTTGAGTTGTACCCCGTGACTATTGTTAGTTCTAAACATTTCTCGGGCATTGATGGACAGGCTATAGTAGAGTGAGTTTTTGAAACTCATGTGTAATAAAAAGAATGCAGATCTCTCTGTTTTACTTTACCAGCAACAAGAGGAAACTCTTGAGACTTGGGTACTGTGCTTCCCCCAGAAAGTAGGTAATTTTATTAACTTAGTGAGGGACAGTGGCAACTTGTTGTTATGAGACTCCCCTGATTCTGAGTTTTGTGTAGTGGCCAGTTTGCCCAAGGAGGATATGAAAGGGACAGGGGAAAGAAAAAACACAAACAACTAAGACATTCCTTCCTCTATTGGCTATCATTTGGTTTCTGAAAAGTTTGGCCTGTACATGAGGAGTTCCTTGCCACCACAAACATTGTCTAGTTACTCAATGATAGAGTCTCAAGGAGAAGGATCTTCTGGCCAGATCGTGAGCCATGTGGGCCCAACATACACCCCATGAGAATTAAAATGGTGATGACTCTTATTACTAATACAAACACTACTTCCTCTGTACATCCTAGTGATCTGAAGATGAATCAGAGTACTCCATCTACATTTTCCCAGAACTCTCAGCTTCCAAAAACAATAAGATTCTTATGTCCCCAGTGACATCTGAGAACATAAGCCAAGTCAGAGCTCAAAGGCAGTGAGGGGAAATTGCTTAACTTGGGCCATGTGGATACTACTTTACTAGTATGGCTGTGATCTTCACAACATCGACAACAAAATGGAAGGAAATAGTTAATGCTGTATGATCCTTATCCAGAGCTGACTGTAGGTGAGTCTTTTGGGGTACTATAAACCTCAATTTTATAGCTCCCACTACTGAATATATTATTAGTATAGATGTATTTTCTATGTGAATTCCAACTAGCATCAGCCCCAAGCCTTGAAGAGCGCTGCTGCAGTTAGTGGGGCATGTGGAAGACTGTAAACCTACCAGACTACCAGTGTCTACCAGTGTCAAGATATTTGTCTCCAAAAACAACTACTTGGAGAAGAAAAAGAAATTACTGTCCTCAGTGCTAAGTTTAACTAATACAAAGATCTCCAAGAGACTCTTACCCCACACAATTCCTAAGTAGAACTGTGTATACAGCCCTGGGTACATATAGACCCAACTGATTATAGGTGGCTTAATGCTGTGGTACAACCTAGGACACTGGTGTTACCTGACATTGTGAGTGTCATAAAGATATTTCCCAAGCTGAGAAAAGTAGGTAGCAATTCATATTGCAAATGTCGTTTTCAACATCCTTGTCCACACAGATGATTAGGATCAGTTTGCCTTACATACAATGGGCTGCAATACATTTTTAAAGTTCTTCCACGATGCCACAAGCTGAAAGAAATCCTACCTTTAGATGGAGCATTAGCCTTTCACTATATTGATGATATCCTCCTGGTGGATCCAGGCAAGGGTACTACCTTTTAAGGACTAGATGTTAAGTTGACCCAAATTCATAAACACAGTTGGGTCACTAATATGGACATCACCTTGTACCCAAGTAAAATCCCTGGAAATGGGCAATATGTCTAATTCTAGAAGAAACAACTTCTAAATGTTTGTTGTTCTAAGTCCAAAAAATACAAAAGAGGTCTGGAAATTTGTGAGACTGTTCTGCTAGTGTCACTCTCAGATTTCCCTCAACAGAATCCTGATTGCAGCCATCTACTGAGTTATCAATAAGGCCTCTACATTTGAGTGGATCTTAACCAACAGGATGCTCTGGAGGCTATCCAACCCTCACAGGGTACTCTTCCCCTTGGCCACTCTGAACTGCATTTAAGTTACAGGTCTCAGCAACTTTTTTTCACCAATTGGAGTCTGTAAAAGAAGGCAATTACACAAGACCGCAAGTCAAATTGATTGTCTTAACTCCTAATCAGTTGACTGAAAGTTACACACCCTTTGCAAGACAATTATTGCCCTGTTATTGGCTTTTGGAGATAAAAATTATGAATTCTTTAGGTTTTTTTTCTCTAGTTATCTTAGTGTATTTATACTTTAGGTCAAAGATTTCTATAAAATCTATAGTAAAATACAGATTCATAAACCAAGGAAAAGGATCTTTGTCTTTAGTTAATTCAAAACAATTTAATCTACACTTATTATACTTACTAGTGAGTCTTTTTTCTGTAGAGGCTCTTTGTTTCTTTA
The DNA here is from genome assembly GCA_004026885.1 of Lyroderma lyra. Classification (NCBI taxonomy): domain Eukaryota; kingdom Metazoa; phylum Chordata; class Mammalia; order Chiroptera; family Megadermatidae; genus Lyroderma; species Lyroderma lyra. The sequence continues at coordinate 105,558 of PVJL010003046.1, forward strand.
CTTGACTTTGGACTTTTGACAGTGATTCTTGGCGTTCAAGCATAAGATTTTCATCTGGTATGCTATCATGAGCTATATAAAAGATATATTTAGTCCGTTAAACAGAAAAATAGATCTATTATAAATTCTCTATATTTCAAATTCACATGTATGCAACATTCTCATTTTTATGAAGTTATAACTGCATTTCCATAATGCTAGATATGACAATATTTTTGTGAGAAGATTTTTAATACATGTGTGTTAAAGCTTTCTCATATTTCATAAACATTTCTAGGCATCATACAGAGGGTACCAAAAAATGTATACACATTTTAGGAAAGGAAAAAACTGTATTAAAATTGTAATACTCAATATATACTGATGACAAAAGATGAATACAAATCATGTATGACCTCTGCAATTATAAGAGGTGCTCAAAGCGGTTACCATCAATGTACAGACATTCTGATTATGGCTAACTACAGCCTGAGTAATGGTGACTGAAGTGTCCACTTGTATTGTTGCACATGTCATTTTAATTTCTTCCCGAAGTGCCACCAGTGTAGCTGGTTTGCTATGGTACACCACATCCTTTAAGGTCTGCCATAGGTAAAAGTCTAGGAGTGTTAAGTCAAGAGAACATGCAGAAAAGTTAAACAATGTTCTAGAATTTCAAATACCACTACAAAATTGTCTGGTGCTCCTTGAATAACAACTGTGTTTCTGTCATTTTCTTTGATAGTCCTGCCTGTTGCATTCATTTGATTAATGCCATCTTTTGAATGAACATCATACTATAGACTGCTACTGTTAATTCAACTTCAAAAAGTAATACATAGATAACATCTCTTAAAATGTGTATACATCTTTTTGGTACCCCAATATATAGTTTATATTAGTCTCTATTTCTCTTGAGTTATTTATACTTTATAGATCATATACACTTCATAGACCAATAAAAATGCATATGTACAATTTATTAATTATAGCACTATTTGTAATTGCACCTAAATGTTCAAGCATGGGAGATTAGATGAATAAGCATACACACACACACACACACACACACACACACACACACACGAGGTCAGACTATTAATTCTGTGAACTCATCCTAGAAAAAGTACTACATACCTCATTGCTGAATATCACTACAGTCATCTTCGAAGTACTCCCCTTGGGAAGCTATGCACCAACACTAGCGCCTAGTCTACCCTTCAAAGCTATTTTGGAATTCTTTTCCTGGAATGGCCATCAGAGCTGCTGTCATACCTGAAATCTGACAATTAAGTTTGTGAACTTGCCACTGTGTGCTTAGGTTGGCAGCACTGTACAAATAACTTGCCAAGGTTATGACACCTCACTGAGTTTTTACAGTGCTGCCAATGTATGTGTATGGTGGCAAGTTTGCAAACTTAATTGTCAGATTTTGAGTATGATGGCAGCTTTGATGGCCATATGTGTATGTGTGTATATATATATATAGAGAGAGAGATAGATATAGATATAGATAGACAGATAGGTAGATATAGATAGATATAGATATAGATACACACACACACACACACACACACACACACACACACACATTTGAGGTTGGACAATATATATATATGTATACTGTGGCTGCCAAGAAAAAATGTATACACATTTTAAGAAAGGAAAAAACTGTGTTAAAATTGTAATACTCAATACATACTGATAACAAAAGATAGATATAAGTCATGTTTGACTTCTGCAATGACAAGAGGTGCTCGAAGTGGTTACCATCATTGTTCAGACACTTCTCATTATGGCAAACTACTGTTTGAGCAATGTTGATGTCTCCCTTGTTATGTATTTGTCCCTCATCCTAGTGTCAGGAGTTGTGGAGATAACAGTCACATGGCATCAGTATACAAGAGGCTCAAGAAATGTAATTCTTTCCCACTTTTCCATTAAACTCTGCCCTTCACATATGTCCTCATATTCCCACTGAGAACTGTAAGACCTGGTTTAAACCATAGTCTTGTTCATTTTTGAAGGCAGAGAGTTCTTGATAAAGGTTGTTGGGCTCTAAGATTCACTTAAAGATTCAGTGGAAAAAGCTGAGCACTTTCTGTATCTCTCTATGTGGTAATGATTACAATCAGTTCATTCTTATGTAGAATGGGTACAATTTACCAGTCATATATTCCACAAGGCTACCTAAATTTCCTATCTGTAATCAATGCATAGAGCACAACCTGGAAAAGATCCCACTACATGAGGTAAGACTAGCCTCTACTCTATTGATATCATCATTCTATTGGATACAGAAAAGGCTGGACACCCTGTTGACATATAGGTATCTACTTGCTAGGCCATTATTTCAGACAAGGTACAAGGTACCTATTACCCAAGTGAAATTCCTGGGCATGATATATGAGATATGGTGCCTCATTCCATGAGCTAAGTCTAGCTTCGGCTCTCTCTGGTCCAACAATTAAAAAGGAGGTCCAGCAATTAATGGGACTATTCACCTACTGACATTCTTAATGCCACCCATCTATGGATTTACAAGAAAGGTCATTTCCTTTCAATGGGGCATCAAACTTGAAGCCCCCCACCAAGCCACCCAGGCTACCCTTTCCCTAGGATCCTCTCATCTATTTTGCCTTTTGAGTTACAGATCTCAGCAACCTCTCTATTCACCAGCTGGAGCTTAAGGCAGAAGACACTACTGCAGGTCTGTTTCCCTTTTGAATCCATCATCTCCAGGGAAACCTGGCTGAAAGGTAAATACCCTTTAAGACACAATCATTGGCCGATTACTGGGCTTCAGTGGATACTTGAGCACATGACGCATGACTATGAAATAGTCTCAAAACAAAAAGTTTCATCCAAAAGTTATTAGTAATTTGGCTGTTGTTCTCTAATTATCTTAGGGTATTCATACTTTAGGTCAAAGTATAAAATTACTATAAAATATATGTCCAAACACATATTTATCAACCAAATAAAAAATCTTCTGAGAGTATAATATAAAATAATTTAAAGTTTTCTAGAATTTTTATACTTACTAATAAATTCTTCACCTTGAGAAGTCTTTTGTTTCTTTACTTGCATTTCTGTTTCTGACACTGAACTTCCATGCTTAAGCATAAGATTTTCATCTGGTACACCATCATGAGCTACATAAAGATATGTATTTAGTGCGCTGAACAAAAAAACAGATCTACTGTGAAATCTTTTAGTATCAAATTTATAACAAGAATATAGTAGTGTTCATCTCATTTTTATAAATATAAAATATAAATAAATTACCATTTTGCTAAATCTGATATAAAAATGGTGAGTGGAATTCTAATGTGTGTGTTTTGAAGCAGTCTCATTATTTCATAAATATTTCTTGGTGCCAAATATATTTTATATTAGTCCCTACTTGTTTTGGATTATTTTTAGTTTAGGTTAATATATGGTCATAGACCAAGCAATGCACAAGGTTACTTATTACACCATATTTTTAATTGCAAAATACTCAAAAGCACCTAAATGTACATGCATATGAGAGCGTTTGAATAATAAGGTAAGTACTATGAACTCTAGTCATGTCAACTACGGTGCATAATGTGGGACAAAGAGTTACACATAAAGCTCTAAAAGTAATGAAAAAAATTCTTTATAACCCAACTTGGAAGGATTACTAGGAGATAAGGTTAGATGAGGGAAAAAAATATATCAAGTATGCTATATTTTAGGAAAAAAGAATGAAAAATAAAAATTAAATATATAAATACGTACCTTTAGAAAAAGAAACACAGGAAAGATAAACCAGAAAACAAAGTAGTTGGTCACTAAAAGTTGCAGACCATAAATATGGAATTACAAACAATGACTACTGTGAAATCTAAACATGTCTCTGGCATTACGATGCAGCAAGTTTTTCTCACGTTAAATGAAAAACTATGTAGAGCCCTCAGGATTGTTTTGTTCAGTGACCCAAAGAAACCATAAAAACTTGAATAGTTTGCTTCTGCCATAAAAGTAATCTTACTAAACTTAGCTAGGGACAGCAGCACCTTGTGAGGTATGTCACTGCAGACCTCCTCATTCAGAATGTCTTTTAGCAGCCACTTTACCCAAGGGGGATCCAGAAGGGGGCAGGGAGAGGAAATGTTGTATACACCTGAAACAGTCTACTTCCTTAGCTTTCTACTATTTGGTCTTGAACTGGTTAGGCCCAATCAGGGTGAGCTCCTGCCACTGAAAAACTTCCTTGGACCACCCTTACAGCCACCTGCAAGGTGCTCTGCTGCCATCTGATAGTACCTCGTCCAACAATGAGTAAGAACAATAAATGATTATTTTTTACCAGATTCATATCTAAGTTCATTCATACCACTTTCACTGGTTACCTAGATCAATTTAAACCTCCTTATAAGTTTATGTCAATTGATTCATGGCACAATACAGATCTTAACTGAAAAATTTCCAAGCAAAGAAAAAGTAGCTACTGGCCAAACACCAACTTTTCACTACTGTGTAAAAATGGTAATTGGGTACTTACTCCTGGATCATCTGGTTAAGGTCATTCCAAAAGACATCTAATGGGTTATGTTATGAAACAATGGGTCTCAAGGAGGAGACTAATAGGCTTTCCCTCAGATACTTGTGACCAGATACCAACCATTGGGGCACAACACAGCGTCCCACTAGAGTCCACATAGTGATGAGTCATATGAATAATTAAGTACTCTTTCTTCCAGTACTCCTAGTGAATCTTGAGATGAATCAGAGAACATCCCTCTAATTTTATCCAGACTTCTAAACATTAAAAATAAACAAGACTATGTGTTAGGTCAAAGTCCCTATGTCCTTAGTGAGGACATTTGTCAAAATCACAGTTCAATGAGGAGGTGAGGAAGAATTGGATTTCTTGGGCCTTTGACACCCAGATTAGAAGGAAATAGATAATCCTCTCTGGTGTTGGGTCTGAGACAGCCACCAACAGGACACTTACCCAGACCCAACTATAGGTGTTCCACTGCAAGCCACTAGAAAACCTTATTACTATGGCCTCCACTACTGAATGTGTTCTTGGTATATATGTATTGTTTATGTGTGTACCCATAACTTCCTATCCTCATCCCCAAGCCATTACAGAAAATCCTGCAACTGGGGACATTTCAGTGGCCCCATGTAAAAAATTCTGAACCTAACAGATTACCAGTACCTAATGCCTTTGAGCAGTCATGTTCAACCTGCAGCCCAAGATGACTTTGAATGCAGCCCAACACAAATTCTTAAAACATTATGAGATTTATTTTTTGTGACCTCTCTTTTAGCTCATCAGCTATTGTTAGTGTTAGTGTATTTTATGCATGGCCCAAGACAATTCTTCTTCCCATGTGGCCCAGGGAAGCCAAAGGGTTGGACACCCATGCCTTTGACTATCAAAGCAACTACTTGGAGGAGAAAAAAGGACTATGTCCTCATTACTGAGTTAATGAAACAGAAGTTCTTCATGAGATTATTTCTTCATTCAGTAGTCCCATCTGACATTTGGATTAAGCCTCAGGTACACAGAGATTCAACTGATTACAGGAAGCTCAATGCAGTCATGCAGCCCTGATCACTGGTGTTACCTGAAATTGTGACTGCCATAGAGACTATTGCCCAAGCTGAAGGAGGCAGTTATGAAGCAATTGACAATACAAATGTTCCTTTTAGATTGCTGTCCACATGAATGATCAGAATCAGTTTGCTATAAGTATATTGGGTTGCAATACACTTTTAATATCTTCCCACAAGGTCATGACCTAGAAAAAGTCCCCCTCCCACATGAAGCACCAGCCATACATTAAAGATATCCTCTATTGGGCCTGGACAAGGTAATTACTCAACAAAGAGAGAACACATGTGGAATCACATATGGCAGCCAGGTGGAGTCATTAATACAGACAAAGTACAAGGACCTGGTAGTACCCAAATATCTGAAATATCTGAGAGTAAACTGGGAAGGGGCAGTACGGCTCATTCCGTAGTAGACAAGTGCCAAACTTAAGTTATTCTAAGTCTCAACAAATACAAAGGAGGCCCAAAGCTGGTGGAATTTTTTCAGCTACTACTACTTTGGCATTCGCCACGTGGTCACCATTCATGATCTATCAGAACACCAAAAAGATCTCTACTTTTGAGTTGGACCTAACAGAATAATCTGGAAACCCATTCAACAGGCCTCCCACTCTGTCCTTCCCTTTGGTCCCTCTGGTTTACACTTGTGTTTGGGTTACAATTTCTCCTATAGGGCAAAGAGAGAGGGTATATCTGGAAGTGAGTACATCTGGATCTTAAATGAAAATTTTATGGATACTGTGAAGCTAGCACTAATTGACCAGAAGAGAGAGCAATGTAAAAATGACAAATCTAGTAATCACTCCTGGACTATCTGGACAAAGGCACTGAAGATACTGGGGGGGTACATTTACCTAAAAAAAGCATCTTAAAGGAGTAGATTGATGGGCTATTTACCAAGGATGTTATGGCCAGATATGGGGCTAACAGAGACCCAATAGGCCACTCCATATGTTGATGGGTCCTTTGACTAATATAAATACTATTGCCTCTGCTTTTCTAGTGATCCTTGCCATTAATAGGAGTACTCCACCAACTTTTACCAAGACCTTATGCCTTCCCAAAACAAACAAGACTATGGGGTTAGGCCTGGCCCCATGTACCCAGTGGGAATGTGAGAACTTATGCTAAAGTCAGAATTCAATGGAAAATTGTATTTCCAGGCCTTTGAGATATTGGTACATAAGTGACTGAAATCTCCACAACCTCCAACACCTGGATGAGAGGGAACCTGATAATGCTCTTTGGCTTTCGGTAAGAATCAACCACCAATAGGAAAGTTACTTACCCTCCACAATGGTGTGCCCACTCGGACCACCTCAGCACTCCATCATTACAGCCCCCTCTACTGAGGCATTGTTGGTATAAATGTGTTGTCTATATCAACTCCCACTTACATTCAACCCCCCATATCCTGATTAAAAACTGCCACTTTTGGAAGGCATGTGGAGGATTGAAACTACACAACTATCAGCATCTAGTTCCTTATTTCTCAACAATAACTGCCAGGGGAAGAAAAAAATAACTGTGTATATTAATGAGCTTAGTTAAGAAAAACTCTCTCTGAAAATATTTCTCAATTTGGTAACTCAATGGACCTGGGTACATGTCCTTGTATGCATAGAGACACCAGTAATTAAAGGCAGCTCAGTGATACAGTACCAAGCCACTAGTTATACCAAATATTGTGACCATCATGGAATCTATCGTGCATAATGAGGGAATATGGAATTCTGTAAATGACAATGCAAATACCCTATGAAACATCTCAGTCCATATGGATGATCAGGATCAGTTTGCTGTATGTAGAATGAATTGCAATGCCTCATTCATGTCCTTTCTCAAGGCTACATAATTCCCCAACTACCTGTCATCGATGCATAATCATGACCTAGAAATACCCTACACCTGTAGTGAACACCCTATTGATGAGATGCTCTAAGTGGGCCCAGACAAGTGAACTACTTAAAAAGAACTAGACATCCTATTGACCCATATGTGGCAACATGGCTGAATTATTATAGACAAGGCAGTTACCCAGGATTTAATTGATATTCCTGTGCATGAAGGAGCATGATGGCTTATTAGAGAGAAGACTGCCAAACTTGGGCCCACTCTGCTTCAACAATGAAAATGAGGCACAGCTATTGGTGGCACTATTTGGTTACTTGCTCTCTCATATTCCCCATGTGAGATTCTTGAGCTTTCATCTATTAGGTTCATTGGAAAGCCACTCCTTTTAATGGAGCCAAGAGGATGCTGCCCTCCATGAGGCTTCTCAGGCTAGCCTTCCTCTGGGCCCCTCAGAGCTTCATTTGCTCTTTGAATTACAGTTCTCAGCAACAACTCTGTTTATGAATTAGAGTCTTTGGTGGAAGGCCATTACCACAGTTCAGAGACACCAACTGAGGTTTTGGATTTATAATCTGCCAGAGTCTGCTGAAAGGTATATACATCCTTTGTGAGAAAATTATCAGCCTATAATTGGGGCCTGGTCTCTGAGTGTATGACCTATGTTGTAAAGAAATATTAACAACCTGAAATACCAATGAAATTTGTGAATATTTTGACTTTTGTTCTTTCATTTACATCTAAGGTCAAATGAGCTATAAACATTCCATAAAATGTTATCTCAGTACATACTCATGAACCAAAGAAAAACTATCTTTTATTGAGTTTAATTAAAATAATTTAAACTTACCTGTAATTATTATACTTACTAATGTATCTTTCCCCTATGGATGTTCTTTGTTCCTTTACTTGCATTTGTGTTTCTGATATTGAGCCTTGATGTTCAAGCATAAGCTTTTCATCTGTTACATCATCCTGAGCTGCATAAAGTGAATTATTTAGTCAAATAAATAGAAAAAGAGATTGTGGAAACTTTTCTCATATTGTAAAACTTCCAACTTTTAAAGTTATAAACAGTACACAAAAGAATTTCTTCTCATTTTTATAAAGTTATAAGTAAATTACTACAATGTCAGATCTTATATAAAATAGAAGAGGTATAATGGGTATGCGTAGAAACTGTCTCATTATTTAATTAGTAATTCCAGGCATTAAATGTACTTTATTTATTCTCATTTTTCCTAGGCTTTTTATACTTAAGTTAAAACAATCTGAGAACAAGGCATCAACAAGTTAGAGAATAGAAGCTCCAGGCCCTCATTTCCCAATGGAAACAATGAGTTAATGACAACATACAGACCAAAAACCTTTATAAGAACTCTAGAAACCAGATTAAAACTGTAGCACCCAAACTAATTCCATACCAAAAAAAAAAAAAAAAAAAAAAAAAAAAAAAAAAAAAAAAAAAAAAAAAAAAAAAAAAAAAAAAAAAAAAAAAAAAAAAAAAAAAAAAAAAAAAAAAAAAAAAAAAAGAAAGAAAGAAAGAAAGAAAGGAAGGAAGGAAGGAAGGAAGAAAGATATTGCACCAAAAAAGGTAGGAAAGGTTATGGCATTTTTTTCCACATTTGCCCCAACATCTCCCTGGCACAGTGTGCCAGAATCACAAGCAACACTCCCAAGTTTTAGCTCTTTCCTTGGAATGAAAAAAAAAAAAAAAAAAGAGTGAAACTTGCATCTAACTTTCTAGCATTTCTGGCAGCTGCCTCAGTGACTGGTTTCCATCTTGCCTAATTTGGAATACTGATAGAAACAGTTGCATAATTGGACACCAGCTTGAAAGCAGCTGAAAACAAAGGCTAGTGCCATAGCACATTAGAGTTGAAGGGATTATACAGTTCTGCAAATAATGAAAGAGCAAGAGATTATAGGCAGAGGAATACAATAGAAACCAAAAACAAAAACTCCTGAAAAGAAACAGTGGAGAGCTTCTTCGGAAAATTAGAAGGATTAAAAGCAACTATATATGAATATACTGGAAAAAAAGATTACACACAAGCCCAGAGGAAAACACATCCCCAGGAATGTTTGAGAAATCTCAAAACCTCTATGCCAGGGTGATTAGTCAAGGTATTTTCCTGCACAAAACCAGGTTGTAAAGACTGAGAGCGAGGATGGTGTTTTCAAATTCCTAAATCTCAACAAAATATGACAAGACATACAAAGAAACAGGAAAACATGCCCCAATCAAAGGTACAAAATAAAACCACAAGTCTCCAAGTTATCCAACAAGAAATTTTAACAACTGTCTTAAAGATCCTTACTGAACTGACAGAGAACACTGGTAAACAATGGAAAGAAATGAAGAAAATGACACATAAAGAAAATCAGACTATCAACATTTATAAAAAGTACTTTAAAAAAACAAATTCTGAAGCTGAGCAATATAACTGAATTTAAAAATTCACTAGAGGGTTTTAGCAACAGCCTTGGTGAGGCAGAATAAAAAAAATCAGCAAACTGGAAGACAGATTATTTGAAATTATTCAGTCTAAGGAGCAAAATGAATTAAGCAAAGTGAATACAGCATAAGGAATTATGAAACACAATCTAGTAGACCAAGATACACATTATGGAACTCCCAGGAGTAAAGAAAGAGGAAAAAGGAGCAGAGAATTTATTTGAATAAATAATGACATAAATATCAAACTAAAAAGCTTCTACACAGCAAATAAAACCATCAACAAAACACACAGGCAACCAATTGAATGGGAGAACATATTCTCAAACAATACCTCCAATAAGGAGCTAATACCAAAAATGGATAAAGAAATAATACATCTCAACAACATAAAAATAAGAATCTAATTTAAAAATGGGTTAAAGACCTGAACAGACACTTCTCTAAGAAGACCTACAAAAGGCAAACAGATTTATGAAATAACGCTCAACTTTGCAGGCTATTGGGGAAATGTGAATAAAAACCACAATGAGATACCACCTCACAACTGTTAGAATCACTATTATCAAAAAGAGAAGTAAAAACAAATGGAGGTTGTGGGGAAAACGGAATCCTCACACACCACTGGTGCTAATGTAAATTGGTACAGCTACTATGGAAGTATGGACGTTTCATAAAAATTAATACAATTACCACACAACCCAGCAATTCCTGTTCTGGGTACCTATCCAAAAAACGTGAATAATTTCTATGAGATATATGTACACCTATGTTTACTGCAGCATTATTCACAGTGGCCAAAACACTGAAACAACTAAAGCATTCAATAGATGATTGGATAAAGATGACGTGGTACATATATACAATAAAATATTACTCAGTCTTAAGAAAAAAATGAAATACTTTCATTTGCAACATGAACAGATCTAGAGATTTTCACACTAAGCAAAATAACTCAGAAAAAGGTGACAACCATATAACTTTATTCATATGTGGGTTATAAAACTGAAAGCAACAAACAAACAAGACAAAGAAACACAGAAACAAAAACTCACAGATACAGAAGACAGTTTAGTGGTTACCAGAGGGGAAGGGGGAAAGAGGATGATAAAAAAGAAAAACGGGTCAAATGTATGGTGATGGAAGAAATGACTGGATAGTGAACACACAATGCAATACGTAAATGATGCATTATGGAAATGTACACTTGAAACCTATTACATTTTACTAACCAATGTCACCCAATAAGTTTAAAAAAAATTTTTTTTAAACTTCCCAAACTTAAAAAAATTCACTTATCAATTCAACATGCTAAATGAACAACTAGAAAAAAAACCAATGAGACCAATACTGAAATATATTACAATTTGGCAAAAGTCAAAGACAAGGAATATTCAAAGCAGAAAAAAGAAAGCAATTGTAACAAAAAGGGGTCTCTATGAGATTATCAGTTGATTTCTCAGAAGAAAAATTGCAAGACAGAACACAGAGGGATAATATAATACATTCACAGGGCCAAAAGTAAAAAGTAACTGTTAGCCAAGTAAACTATATTTGGCATAACTCTCCTTCAAAAATGAAGGCAATATTAAGACTTTCCCAGGTAAACAAGAGCTGAGAAAGCTTATACCAGACCTACCCATTTACGGGATGTTGGGGGGGGGGAGGGGGGGAGTCTTTCACATTGAAATGTAAAAACATAAAAACATTAGATGGAATCACAAAACTATATAATAATATAAAGTCTTTCTTGAAAGTAAATAAATATAAAAATCTGTACTGTTGAAATTTTGATGCTTAACTTCAACTTTAATTCTGACACAGAATTAAGAGAAAAACAAAAATACCTATAAATCTATGTTAATGGGCACACAACACATAAAGATGTAATTTTTGACATCAATAAACAAAGAGGAAGAGCTTTAAAGTAGTATAGTTTGTGATTAAAATAGGTATGTGATTGAAGTTATTATCAATTTAAAAGAGACTGTTAAAACTTTAAGAAGTGTAATGTAATCCCAATGCCAACCACCCAGTATCTCCAAAGAATAAATACCAATAGCCAGCAAGTATATGAAAAGGTACTCAATATCACTGATTAGTATGGAAATGTAAATAAAAAAACAAAGAGAGTGTCATCTCACAGCAATTATAATGTCTACTAGTAAAAAAAAAAAAAAGAAGATAAAAATGACAAGTGTTGGTGAGGATGTAGAGAAATTGGAACCCTTGTGCATTGTTGGTAGAATGTAAAATGGTACAGTTAGGAAAACAGTGTAGCAGAAAACATGGTTAAAATTTAAAAATAGAATTTCCCTATCATTGAGCAATCCCACTACTGAGTATATACCCAAAGTGATTTAAATCAGAATCTAGAAGTGACATTTGCAAAGCCATCTTGATAGTCACATTATTCACAATATCCAAGAGGTGGAAACAACCTAAATGGTTATAGACAGATGACTGAATAAACAAAATGTAGCACATTCAAATAATAAAATGCTATTCAACCTTAACAAGGCAAGGAATTCTGTCACATGCTCCTAATGAATAAAACTTGAGGATATTATATAAATAGAGATTGCATAAATAAAAAGTAGAATGGTGGTTGCCAAAGATTTGGGGGGAGGAAGAAATGGGCAGATGTTGTTTAATGGTTATAGAAATTAGTTTTGCTAGGTGAAATATAACAGTTCTGGTCTATTGCATAAGGATGCAAATATATTTTACAATTTAAAAGAAAAACAACTTAAAACAGATTAATCAAAATGCCTATTCACAATGTTATTCTTCACAGCATATTTTTAATGGCAAAGTACTAAACACTACCTAAATATACCAGTATAGAATATTGGTTGAATATATCATGTATATACTATAAATTATGGTAATATCAACTATGGTATATACTATGGTACAAACTGTTCATTTTAAAATTTATTGGAGTGACAATGGTTAGTAAAATTATATAGGTTTCAATTGTACGATTCTGTAACACATCATCCACGTGTTGCATGGCGTGCTCACAGCTCAGAGTCAGTTCTCCTTCCATCACATATATTCAACACACCCCATCTCCTTCTTTACCATCCCCCTACCACTAACCCTCTGATAACCATTAAACTGTTATCTGTGTCTATGGGGTTTTGTTTCTTTGTTTGTTCGTCTTATTCTTTTGTTGCTTTCAGTTTTATATCCCACATATGAGTGAAGTTATATGGTTTTTTTACTTTTTCTTTCTGACTTATTTCACTTAGCATAATCTCAAGATTCATCAAGTGGTTGCAAATGGCCAAGTAATATTTCATTGTATTATGTACTACATTTTCTTTATCCAGTCATCTATCAAAGGACACTTGGTTTCCATGTTGTAGCCATTGTGAATAATGCTGCCGTGAACGTTGGGATACATAAATCTATGCAGACAGAAGTTTTCAGGTTTTTTGGGTAAGAGATTGGAAATTTCAGTTGGGTTCTTACAATAATAATTATGGGGATGTAGAGTATAGCACAGGAATATGGTCAATAATATTGTAATATCTGTATGTGGTGTCAAATGGGTACTGGATTTGTGGGGGTGATGAGAGGAGAGCTGGAGGAGAGGATGAAAAAGGGAAAGAAATCAAGAAGTACAAATTTTTCTAGTACTAAATGCTAAACAATTATAAAACAATTTTAGAAACATAAAGTTGAGCAAATGAATAAATGTGTTGATGTCAAAATCAAGATTCACAGTATGAAAGGATATACACATATAAAAATAGAGGCAAAAAAAAAAAAAAAAAATAGAGGCAGGCAAGAACAATCCTCAAGGGGATAAACTGAAATGAAAGTATCTGTGAGAAGTCATGATTTCTAAATATGTATGTGTGTGTGTATATGCATGTAAATGTTCTCATGTATGTGAACATGTGTATATAAATATACATATACGTATGTATGAATGTCTAAGTATATGTGTATATATAGAGAAGAGCGTCAGGCCAAAATCCCATGTGTCATTTTTTATGTCTGATTATGCACAATTATAAGGCTTTCCCCAGTTTCTAGTTCTAAACAATAGCAAGACCCTTACATCTGGGACTCCTTCAGAAATACAAGGATTCCCTTGTCTGTACTGATACAACTGACCCTTGCTTGGTGCCATTCCACAGAAAGAAATGACATTGGGTAAACAGTGGCCACTCTTGTTTAACGTTTTGTTTTAGAGTCACACTAAGTAAATAAAGGCTTAATTGGTACATTAAATTTGGCTCATAACCACACAGACACCTGGACCTTCCTCTGTGACTGAAACGTGTATTAGGGTAGTCAATTAGGCACAATATAATTCTGGAAAAAGCAAAAATCCTGAAGATTCCACCAGGGTCCTTTTGGGAGATGGTATGAAGTCCACGAGGTCTCTTGGGGGCTGCAGTGGATCATTTATTGGGTGTTTGAAGATCTCATGGGGCACCTCATCATCCATGCCATGGGTCTTGAGAGTTTCCCCATGCCACGCATCTTAAGAGTTTCCCCATGGACTACGCAGTTTGATCTCATAGTACTTACATAGACTTATGCAAACTTTTCAGTTCTAAGAGTACCAGTGCCCCTTCCTTTTAGTCCTTGTCTTCATAGCAAAGATGCCAAGTGGTCAAATTAGAGGTTCAACAGAGGGGCTCTAAGAAAGCTAGGGAAGCAATTTCTGAATTAGTGCTTATGATCCTCTGGTGATGAGATTAAGTCATCAGAGAACCTATTGAGTGCAGCTGTACTTAATGACTTGTTTACTCTAAGCAGGCCCCTGGCACCAGTGGACACCCATGATCAGTTACAGAGACTTGTTCTTTAATTAAAAAAAAAATAATGTAGAGCCCTTCAGGATCACTTTTCCAAGCTGTCTGAAGAGACCTTAGACACTTGGGAAGTTTACTTCCACAATGAAAAAAATAATCTTATTAACTAAAGTGAAGGAAAGTAGCTTAGTGTACATAACTACAGAATTCCTTCAAATTTCCCTGACAGGAGCCACTTTGTCCAAAAAAAGTAGAGGAAGGGGGACAGATGAGAGACAAATACTCATGACAGTGTATCTTCCTCAACTGGGTATTAACTGGCTTTCAAAGTGTGGCCCATTTGTGATGAGTCCTGTATGACTAAAATACATGTTTGGACCACTCTTGCAGAAGATATAGTAGCCCTTCCAACAAAACTGGTGGTCACTTGGATCTATAATGAGAATATGAGAAGAATTAATGATAACATTGTTAAGCACACTCAGATTGGTGATGTTTGTTCATGCCACTTCTGCTGATTACTGAGCTCATTAAACCTTCTTGTAAGATCAGGTCAATTGGTCCATAAAAGAATTTGAAAACAAAAAAACAAAACAAAACAAAAAAACAACAAATCTACAACTGGGAGTTCCCTGGTGGTGTAGTGGCTTAAGGCTTCGGCACTGGCGCTGTCAGCACTGCGTCCTGGGTTCAATTCCCAGTCAGGGAGCTACCCACATACCAAAAAGCAAAACAAAAAAACAAAACAAAACAAAAAAAAAAGAATTTGAATCCTAACTTACAAACTTTGAAAAAAAGTAACTAATTCCTGAAAAGCAATGATAGACTTTCAGAGAGCAACATAACAATGGTAATCAGGCACATACTCCAGGAAAACCCAGGCAGTATTCTTCCTAAAGAGACCTCTGGATCTTGTTACTTAACAATGCTTTCTTAAATGAGAACAGAGGTGTGAGATCTCTACCAAGGACTCATGCCCAAGTAGTGTGTCAATGAGGGTACAACAGAGAGCCCACAAGGGTCTTTATGGTAAAGGTGCTATGATTAATATAAGTCCTATTCCCTTTATCTGTTCCATTTATCTTGAAAAAAATTAAAACCCTGCCAACTTTTAACCAGAACTCTCAGCTGTGGATCAAGCCAAGGGCTATATGAGATTGGACATTTAATTTCACAAACTCATCCTAGAAAAAGTTACATACCTCATTGCTGAATATCACTATGGTCACCTTCGAAGTACTCCCCTTGGGAAGCTGTGCACTGACACCAGTGCCTAGTCCACCCTTCAAAGCAATTTAAGAACTCTTTTCTGGAATGGCCATCAGAGCTGTAATTGTGCCCTAAATCTGACCATTAAGTTTGTGACCTTGCCACTCTGTGCTTATGTTGGCAGCACTGTACAAACAACTCAGTAAAGTTGCCAAGGTTATGTACAAATATTATGCAAGGTTATGACACCTTACCAAGTTGTTTGTACAGTGCTGCCAACATAAATGCACGGTGACAAGATTGTGAACTTAATTGCCAGATTTGGGGCACTATAACAGCTCTGATAGTGATTCCAGAAAATAGTTCCAAAATTGCTTTGAAGGGTGGACTTGGCACTGGCATTGGTGCAGTTTCCCAAAGGGAGTACTTCCAAGGTGACCATAGTGACATTTAGCAATGAGGTATACAGCACATTTTCTAGGATGAGCTCATGAAATTAACTGTCTGACCTCATATGTACAGACTGGGAAAAATAATTCCCCATACCAAAGTCAGAGTTCAACAGGACATGGGGAACAAGTGCATTTGGGGCCTCTTGGACACAGGTACAAAGGTGTCTATGATTCACACAACCAGATTAGAGGAAAACAGATCATCATGTTTGACTAGGGGTATGAGGCCACCATCAATAGCATGCTTACCCAAATTTAACCACAGGTAGCACGATCAGACCTCTAATAACTTCCATTGAAATGGTGCCCACTATGAATGCCTCATTAGTATAAACATATTGTTAACTCCAACTTCCCTTAAAGAAATTTGCTACCATTAATACGATTTTAGTGGGAAATGTAAAAGACTGTGTGCTTACTCAACTACCAGCTCCCAGTGGTTTGTCTCCCCAAAACAATTGCCTAAGTGAGAAAAAAAAGTAGCTGCCCCCACAGCTGTGCTTGAGGAAGCCAAATTCCCTAACTGACCTGTGCGCAAGATTTTGGTTTCTGGAATCTCAACTTCAGAATTACTGACAGTTCAATGCTGCAGTACAGGCCTTGACACCAGCAGTACCTGACACTGTAGCTTGTCACAGAGTCTAGTTCCCAAGATAAGGTATTCAGCAAAGGACATTGCAAATACCCTTTTCAGCATCTCTGTCCACAGAGATGATCAAGATTATTATACCCTTGTATAAAATGGGTTGCAATACACCATTACTATTCTTCCATACAACTCCTTCAATTTCCTGACATTCTCACATAAAAGTCATGGTCATGACCCATAAAAAGTCCAACTGCCTTCCAGTCTATCGATATCATCAAAGTGAGCCCAGGAAAAGATATCTGCAAACAAGGACTGGACACCTTATTAACCCACATTAATACAAAGACATGAAAGTCAGGTGAAATTCTAGGATGTCATAGGGGAAGGGCACAATGTCTCACTTGAAATCAGAGACGTGACAAGACTTTGGCCCTCTCTGGCTCAACATATACAAGGACTAGGCAGTGCTATGCATCTCCTGGTGATCCATACTCCTCAAATAGGTATCTTCATGGCATCCAAATATCAGGTTACCAAAACATCTCAACATTTGAGTAGGACCTGAAAAACCCATGCCCTGAAGTGCTCCCTTTCTTAGTCACCCTTAGTCAGAGCTCTTAGACAGACCTCTTAGTCACCTTTCCTTTGGTTCCTATGATCCATATTTTCCGTTTGAGTTACAAGTTTCTCAGAACTTCTCTGTTTACCAATTAGAGGCTGAACAACACTGGTTCAGGTCAAAGTCAACTAGTGGGACTATGGACCAACAACCTCCTGCAGTGACTAGATAAATACAAACCCTTTGAGAGTCAGCTGATGGCCTGTTACACTATGTATATGATGCATGACTATAAAATAATCTCAGTACCAGAAATTCCAACCAAAAGATATCAATAATTTTGTTTTTGTTCTCTACTCGTCTTAGGGTACTAATACTTTAGGTCAAAGTGTAAAATTACTATATATGTCTAAACATATTAATGAACCAAACCAAAAGATCATCTGATGAGTTTAATTTAAAATATTTTAAAGTCACTGATAATTATTATACTTACTGAGTTCTTGTGTTCTGAGAGCTCTTTGTTTCTTTATTTGCAGTTGGGTTTGTGGCATAGAAGCTTGATTCTCATGCATAAGCTTTTTATCTGATACTTTATTATAAGCTACATAAAAAGATATATTTAGCCAAACCAGTATTTTAAAAAGAGTTAAAGAAACTTTTTAGAAGAAAAAATATTAATAATAAAATGCCAATAACTACATATCTTCAATACTCATCCTCATTTGGTTTTTGAGCTCCTGATCTCTGTAATATATGTGTCCACACATTGAAGCCTATTGCAAAAAGACACTGGCCCAGGTCAGAGGCCCCCATTTCTTTTAGACCAGTGATCTCCCGGGGTTTACTTAAAGGTGTACACCTATGATGAGACAATTAATTGGCCTGTTATTGCCCTTAGTGGATACTGAACACTAAGGGCAATAACAGGCCAATTTATTGTCTCATCATTCGGGTGTGAAACAGTCTTATTATAAAAAATTCTAAACAAAATATATGAATAAGTTTGTTCTTATTTTCTAGTTACTTAGCATATTCACATTTTAGATCAATATATGCTGAGATGTATTTTCATGAACCAAAAAAATGATGAGTTCAATTTAAAATAAAATGAACTTATTTATCACTCTTATACTTACTGGAAAGTCTTTCCCTTATGGAAGTTCTTCTATCCTTTTCTTGCATTTGAATTTTTGACACGGACTCTTGCTTCTCAAGCTTTACATCCAGTACTTCATCATGAGCTACATAAGGAAATTCATTTAATCTAAGTATTATAGAAAAAAAGTGTATTGTGAAATACCTATAGTTCAAATTTATACAAGTGCACAGCAGAAGTTTCTCTCATATTGATAAGCTTAAAAATAAATTACCATAGTGCCAGATCTAGACACAAAAATGGTGAGAAAACTTTTCATGAATTTTTCTGAAGCTCTCATTATTTCATAAACATTTCTAGGAATTAAATATATTTATAACAGTTTCTAGTTTTCTTGGGTTATTTATACTTCAGATTAATTCATAATCATAGATCAAACAATAGAAACACAAATGAACAATATTACTCATTACAGCATCATTTGTAACTGCATATGATTTAAAATTACCTAAATGTTCAAAGATAGGTTATTGTTTGATAACATTAGATATCCCATATTTCATCATGTATAATGTGGACCTTTTTGCCCAAATTTGTGAGGGAAAAATAATGATGCACATTATACACAGATAGTACTAATTCCGTTATCTATGTAAATGTTTTGAATTCTTTATTTATGCTTATGAGTGAAAAGTGTAACTCTAGAAATCAATAATGATATCCATATGCAAAATAATACCCTGGAATACCATAATACAATAAATGCTAAAATTCCAGTATAATACAGAAAAACAAGTTTCTAAATATAAATAAATAAAAATTAGAATTACAAAATTAAAACAAAAGATTTTTTTCCCTGAAAGTTTGGGCCAAAAACTTGGATGCACATTATACATGAGAATGCATTATATCCAGAAAAATATAGTATATTATATAAACTATGGTGTGGTATAAATAAGGATATATAGTGTGATACAAACAGCTGTACCTACAGCTATAAAATGAATGAAAAAGTTCTCCAGAAACTGGTAGAAAATTACTTCTAAGAGAGGACATGAAGTGAAAAATAGAACTAAAAAAGCAGATTAACTAGTATGTTACCTTCAAGGTAAGAAAGAAGGGAAAATAAGAAGAAAATACAGAAAAATATACAAGTACTTAACTTCACAAAGTATAACACAGGAATGATAAAATAGAAAGTAATGTAGATGGTTTTTTACAACAGAAGGGTAAACTAAGAAAACACAAGGAAAGAGATTCAGGAAAAAAAATGATCTCTCTCTCTCTCTCTCTCATCTATCCATCTTGAATATTTTAATTTTTGAAGTAGGTTAATATTCTACACATTCCAAAACACAAAAAGCAACTTGAGAAATGAACCAACTGAAGAAAAAAAAAAGAAGCACGAATCGAAGAATAACTCTTGAATACATTAATTGTATCATCAGTATCGGGTAAGAGAACTAAAACTATGAAATCTTTTACTTGGTTTTTTTTCTAGTGGTATGAACTAATCAATTCTAAAACAATTTGAGTCTTACATAATTGAGCACGTAAGTAAATATGTTGATGTTGTAAAAAGTCAGAATTCACACTATGATAGGAAGGACTTGCACATATAAAGTGGAAGAAGGCAAGAACGAGCACTGAGGAGATTGACTAAAAATATCTGTATGAACTCATAATTTCTAAATATGTCTATGTGTATATGCATGTACATGCACAAGTATGTATATGTAGACGTGTATACATATGTATGTGCATATGCCTCTGTGCATGTGTGTGTGTGTGTGTGTGTGTGTGTGGAGAGAGAGAGAGAGAATGAAAGAGACAGAGGGAGACACACAGAGAGAGAGATTTGTGTATGTTTTCTAGTCTGACTTCTCAATGCATCTAGAAGCACAGGCATCCCAGTACTAAATGGGCACTAATAGTTTTCAGGTCTCAGTTTCTAAAAACATTTCTCATTTTAAAAAATCAAGGCTTCTAAGAAAAGTAATTAATTCCAGCTATAAGGCAAGAAATGAGCAAGATTAGTATGGGACATCTGATCATACTAAATATCAGAAAATTTCTCAATGACTACTAGGGTTCTGTCATAAGGACGTAGTAATTATCTTGAATAAACTCCTACTTGCAATGATAGGACAATTTTGGAGCCAAAAAAAGAAGAATGGTATGTATGAGCTATGAAACCACTGAAAAAATGAAATTTCATTATTTCATACCAATAATAAATGAAAAAATAAAGATATATGAGGGAAAGTAGGCCTCTTGACTTTATTAGAATGCCAGGTACTAATTGGATAAATGTGGGAGTGGTACTAGAGTTAGAAACTCATCATTTTGGAACCTTTAATATGTAGAAATAAGATTAGAAAAGAATTATTATAATAATAAATTCCAAATTTAGGAAATCTTGATAAAAATAGAATATTTGCATGATATTAAAGTGTCTTCCCCACAATTACTTATTAGTAGCTAAGATAAAAATTATTAATCAATCAGAAAACACTTTGACCATGTGAGCATTATTAAAATCACAAATTAAATGACAGATGTAAACAGTGTAGCTCTGGATGTGATACCCTAAGAATAACATCAGAGAAATCCCAAATGGAAAACCTTCCTTAAAGAGACAATATTCTTCAAAATTGCTCAATGTCATAAAAGAAAAAGGGCTAAAATATTTCAGATTTAAGAAGGCTAGAAACATAACAATAACATGCAATACCTGACACTAGATTTCGTATTGAAGGAAAAAAGTGTTATAAAGGATAATATTGGTTTAAATGACAAATATTTTATTACGAAATATTGTCATTTTCCACCACACGAATAAATCTTGAGATTTTCAAGCTAAGCAAAATAATTCAGACAGAAAAAGCGAAGAACCAAATGATTTCTTTTATATTGAAATATAAAACTGAAAGCAACAAACAAAGAAACTGAAACTCATAGACACAGACAACAGTTTAGTGGCTATCAGAAGGTATGAGGGTGGGGAGGGAGGTGGTAGAAGAGGGTAAAGGGGGTCTAACATATGATAGAAAGAGAACAGACTCTGGGTGGTGAACCTACAATACAATATAAAGATGATGTATTACAGATTTGTACACTTGAAACCTATAAAATTTTTCTATCCAAAGTCACCCCAACAAATTTATTGAGAATTTTAAAAACATGAAAACAATTTTTTTAAGTAATAGGGAGGAAAAAGTTGCATTCGATTCCATCAGGAACTGAAAATTCCTGTCCAGAATTTCCACTGAAATCTCAAGTTGTATTCTCTCCCTTGATTATCAAAATAATTTTTTGAAATACATACTATTCCCTAAACTGTATGTGAGAAAACTGAGGAACAAAGAAGGTAGTTTAATCTTAGTCATATGATTAGTAATTGGATGAACTAAAATTCATACCCAAGAATATAACTCCACAGTCTAAGCCCTAACCTACTATTTTTACCTCTCCAATGAAGAAAGAAATACAAAAGGAATATAACCATACCTGATAGAATATGTTTAAATTATGAAATATCTTATATATTTTTATACCATAAACTATATAATATTTTAACAAAATAAACTCAATAAAATGTAGAAAACTTGAATAGACATATTCTTTTTTTCCTTTTCATTAAATTTATTGGGGTGACATTGGTTAGTAAAAATAACATAGGTTCTAGGTGTACAATTCTATGGCATCTGTGTTGTGTTATGTATTCATCACCTAGAGTCAGTTCTCTTTCAATCACCATATATTTGAGATCCCATCCATTCTCTCCCACCCTCCTGCCCCCATACCCTCAGATAACCACTAAACACTAAACTATTGATTGTGTCCATGAGTTTTTGCTTCTTTGTTGCTTTCAGCTTTGCATTCCACAAATGAGTGAAATCATATGGTTCATCGTCTTTTTCTGTCTGGCTTATTTTGCTTCACATCATGGTCTCAAGATCCATCCATATAGTCATAAATGACACTATTTTGCCTTTTCTTATGGCTGAGTAATCCATTATGTGTATATGTACCACAGCTTCTTTAGGCAGTTGTCTATCAAAAGACACTTTGGCTATTTCCATGATTTGGCCACTGTGAATAGTATTGCAACGAATATTGGGGTGCACATATCTTTGAGGACTAAGGTTTTCAAATTTGAAGGGTAGATACCCAGAAATGGGACTGCCAGATCATATGGTAACTATATTCTTAATATTTGAGGAATCTCCATGCTGTCCTCCATAGTGGTTGTACCAGTTTACATTCCCACCAGCAGTGTATGAGGGTTTCTTTTTATCCACATTCTCTCCAGCACTTGTTACTCCTTGTGTTGTTGATAACAGCCATTCTAACAGGTGTGAGGTGGTATCTCGTTGTGGTTTTGATTTGCATTTCCCTAATAGCTTATGAAGTTGAGTATTTTTTTCATTTATCTGTTGGCCATTTGTATGTCTTCCTGGGAGAAGTATCTGTTTGGGTCCCCTGCCCATTTTTTTATTGGTTTGTTTGTTTTTTTATTGTTGAGTTGTACAAGTCTTTATATATTTTAGATATTAGCCCCTTATCAGAGGCATTATTTGCAAATATTTTCTACCATTCGTTTGGCTGTCTCTTTGCTTTCCTGATGGTTTCTTTTGCTGTGCAGAAGCTTTTTAGTTTGATATAGTCCAATTCATTTATTTTTGCTTTTACTTCCCTTGCCTTTGAGGTCAGGTTCATGTTCTCCTTGAACCCAAGGTCTATAAGTTTAGTACAGTTTATTGTTTTGGGTCTTATGTGGAGGTCTTTAATCCCTTTTGAGTAAATTTTCATATATGGTGACAATTCGCAGTTCAGATTCATTCTTTTGCATGTGGTTTTCCAATTTTCCCAACACCATTTACTGAAGAGCCTTTGATTTCCCCATTGCATATTTTTTGCTCTTTTGTCAAAAATTATCTGTCCATATATTTGTGGGTTTACTTTTGGGTTTTCAATTGTGTTCCACTGGTCTGCGTGTCTGAAAGTATTAGAGGTCTCCCACTAACAATGTCACAAAGTAAAAAAAGTTTTAGGAGAAATGTCTATGAAACCATCAAGGAATATAGAATATCTGTTATATAAATGACAAAAATGCTAGAAAAAGATGTATTTTTAACATTTCATTTAACTATGCTACTAGAAGCAAGAGAAAAGCAATTTGTGACATACAAAGGGACCTCTATGAGATTATCAGTAGATTTCTCTGAAGAAAAATTGCAGGCCAAAACAGAGAGGGATAGATAATATGTCCACAGTGCCAAAAGTAAAAAACAAACAAACAACAACAAAAACTATTATCCTTGTGTACTATATTTGGCGTAATTCCCCTTCAAAAATGAAAAGGAAATTAAGACTTTTCCAGGTAAATGAAAGCTGAGAGAGTTTATATCACTAGACCTATCCTTCTATTATAAAAATGCTAAAAAAAATTTTTCACATTAAAATGTAATAAAGTTAAATGGCATCACAAAGCTATATAATAATATAAAGTCTTTGCTTAAGGTAAGTATATAAATAAATGTAGAAGCTTGTATTGTTTATTGTTGAAATTTCAATGCATAACTTCACTTTTAATTCTGATAGAGAATTAAGAGGGAAAAAAGCCAAAAATACCTACAAATCTATGTAAATGGGCACACAATATATAAAGGTGTAATTTATGACATCAATAAATATAGAGGATAAGCTTTAAAGGTGTATAGTTTTGTGATTAAAGTATGTATATGATTGAAGTTATCGGTTCAAAATAGACTGTTATTTAAGAAGTTTAATGTAATCCCAATGCTAACCACCAAATATCTCCAAAGAATATATACAAATGGCCAATAAGAATATGAAAAGTTACTCAATATTACTAATCACTAAGGAAATGCAAATCAAAACCACTATGAGATATCATCTCACAGTAATTATAATGGCCATTATTTAAAAATAAAAACAGAAAATAACAAGTGTTAGTAAGGGTGTGGGTAAGTTGGAAACCTTGTGCATTGTTGGTGGAATGTAAAATTGTGCAGCCAATAGAAAAACAGTATGGCATAAAAAGATCCTCAAAGTTTAAAAATAGAATGCCACATGATTTAGCAATCCCACTGTTAAGTATATGTCCAAAATAATTTAAAGCAAGATTTAGAAGTGACATTTGCAAACCCATCTGGATAGTTACATTATTCATGATATCCAAGAGGTGGAGACAACCTAAATGTTCATAGGCAGATGATATAATAGTCAACATGTGGTATATCCATATAATGCAATATTATTCAACCTTAACAAGACAAAAAAATTTTGTCACATGCTGCTAATGAATAAACCTTATGAATATTATATTAATAAACATTTTATAAAATAAAAAGTATAATAGAATAGTAGTTGCCAGGTACTGAGGGGAGGGGTAATGACCAGATATTATTTAATGGTAATAGAGTTATAGTTTTGCAAGGTGAAATAGTTCTGATATATTGCACAATGATGTGAATATCTAACATTACTGGACTGCACAATTAAAAATTATTAGGACAGTAAATTTTATACATGTGGCTTATATCACAATTAAAAAGAACGATTTAAAACAGATCAATCAAAATGTAGATTCACAGTGCAGCATATTTTTCATTGCAAATGTCTAAACACTACCTATTAGTACAAGCATAGAAAACTAGTTGAATACACCATGATACATACTGTAAATTATGGTAATATCAACTATAGTATATACTGTGGTAAAAACTTTTTCTTATTTTATTTTATTATTAAATTTATTGGGGTGACAATGGTTACTAAAATTATATAGGTTTCAAGTGTACAATTCTATAATACATCATCTGTGTGTTGCATTGTGTGCTCATCGCCCAGAGTCAGTTCTCCTTTCATCACCACATATTTGACCCCTTATTCTCCTTTACCACCCTGCTCCCCTCTTACCCTCTGGTAACCTCTGAACTATTGTCTGTGTCTACGACTTTCTATACCTTCGTCTTGTTCCTTTATTGCTTTCAGTTTTATATCCCAAGTGTGATTGAAGTCATGAAGTTCTTGACTTTTTCTGACTTATTTCCCTTAGCATGATAACCTCAATACCCATCCATGTTGGAGCAAATGGCAGTATTTCATCTTTTTATGGACGAGTAATATTCCATTGTGTCTATATACCACATCTTTATCCAGTCATCCATCGAAGGACACTTTTGTTGTTTCCATGTCTTCACCACTTTGAATAATGCCATGAACATCAGGCTGCATATATTTCTGAAGACAGAGTTTTCAGATTTTGGGGGTAGATACCCAGAAGTGGGATTTCTGGGCTGTCAAACTGTTTTTCATATAAATGTAAAAGAAACAAGAAAGATTCCAGTAAACTCTCTTGGAGAAATTTCTATGAGATAATGTTAAGTGGGAAAAATATCTCAAAGATAGGAGATCTAGTATGTTATTGTTTCAAAAAGCAAGAAGGAAACATAGAAAAATAGAAAAAGAGAGATAGTTGTCTTTACAAAATGAAATATTGAAAAGATAAACCAGAAACAACGGAGTTGATTATTTAAAGTCTGCAGTCACTTCTTGCTGAGTTCTACCCAATGACTATTGTTAACTTTAAACATGTCGATAGCACAATGTACAGACTTTGAGAAACTGAGTGTTTGAAACTCATATTCAATGCAAAAAAAAGAACATGTAAACCCCCAGGATCACTTTGCCCAGCATTCAAGGAAACCTTACAGACTTGGGTAGTTCACCTTCACTATACAGGAGATAATAATGTTAAACTTACTAAGGGACAGTGGTACCTTGTTGGGTACATCATGACAGACCCTGTCTTCTAAGTGCCCTGACAGTGACTAATTTGCCCAAAAAGGATGAAAAAGAGTATTTGGAATATGAACACCCAAGATCCTCTTTTTCTTCCACTGGCTACCATTGGGTCTCTAAGTGATGTGGCCCACTTTGGTGATTTTCCTGCCACTAAAAAACTTCTTTAGTGAACACAAGTGTAAAATATAAACTTAGGATGATTATGATATGTCAATATAGGTTCAACAATTATAATAAATGTACCACTTCAGTGAGTGATGCTAACAATGGGAAAGTCTATGCACATACAGAGGCAGTGGTAACATGGGAAATCTCTATACCTTCCTCTCAATTTTTCTGTGAACCGAAAATGTCTCTTTCAAACACTGTCTTTAAGAAAAATAAACTGTTTGAACTACTTCTACAGCCATTTGTGAAGTGCATGGTGAGCCATCCTGATGGACCATTGGATCAACAATGACTGAGAACAGTGGATGATGAGATTTTTAACCAGATTCAAGATGTCTAGGTTTGCTCAAGCCATACTTCCTAGTATGCACTTCAAGTAAACCTTATCACATGGTCAAATCAATTGGCCCATCACACAATCCAGATTTTAAATGACGCATTTCTGGAATGAAAAAGTGACTACTGGTAGAGAGAAAAATTAACAAATAGAAAGAAGTATCTAAAAATGGTAATTGGGCATTTATTACTGGATGATTTAGTTAAAGGGCTTTTTCAAACAGATTTTTGGGTCAAGTCATTCAAAAATGGATCTCAAGATGTAAATTAATGTACTCTTCACCAATGATGTCCTGGTCAATTGGCAGTCCATGGGAGACCCAAAAGGCAGCTCAACTGGAATCAGATGGTAATGATACCTGTGACTAATATAATAACTCTTCTCTCCATACCTCCCAGTATATCTTCAAGGTTAATCAGAGAACCTGCCTAGTTTTATCCAAATTTCTAGATTTTAAAAAATTAACTATTTCAATGTTTTAGTCAGGTCTTTAATTCTAAGGAGATCTGAGGACCTATATTAAGGTCAGAGTTTTAACAGAGACATGAGAAAGATTTGGGGCCATTTGATAATGAGTGGTTATTTGACATACAAGCACTGTCCAGAAAGTGGAATATGAAAAATAGAAGCATTTATGGCTGAATATTTTTTGGACAGCCCTCATACACCTTCAGTCTTATACAGGAGATTCGGGTACAGGTAGATTCACAAAATCTTTCAGTATGTTAATTTTTCTAGTATTATGTACTAAACAATTCTAAAACAAATTTAGAAGCATTTGGTTGAGCAAATAAAGAAATGTGTGTATATCCACATTGTTCAAAATCAACATTCACAATGTGAAAGGATATACACATATAAAATAGAGGAAGGCAAGAACAACCCTGAGTGGATGAACTCCAATAAAAGTGTCTGTGAGAACTCATGATTTCTAAATATGTCTGTGCATGATATATGCATGTACATGTGCACATGGATGTGACTATATGTGTGTATAAATATGCACAAATGTGTGAATATATAAGTATACAAGGTGTGATAAAAAAATGCAGTGATAGTGAATGCTGCTGCAGTGTCATCCAACACAAATCAGGAAATCTTCAGTAAGGGAAGCAGCACATCAAACCTTAGTAAAATGTGACAAGTTTCAACTTGTTCAGCACAGTCAGTCAGTTGTGATCTACAGTTGAGAGAAGGTGTGCTTTAAAGTGTGCCATAAATTATGGATCACGGACAACACATAAACATAAATTTCTGTCAAATAAAAACATTATGCTGTGTCCCCATCCACCTTGTTCACTGGATTTGGCACCATGTGACTTCTGCCTTTCCCCAAAGTCAAAATGACCATGAAAGGTAAATGATTTAATTCATTTCAGGACACCAAGGCAGCCATGAGAGCACAACTAAAGACACACATGAAAGAGGACTTCCAGAACTGCTTCAGAAAGTGGCAAGAATGATGAAATAAGTGTGTTCAAAATGAGGGGGAGTATTTTGAGGAACATTAATGACAATGTATATTTTACTATAATAAATTTTTTTATTTAAACATTCACCATATTTTTTATCTCATTCACCATTTTTATAGATAAAGAGTACAGGCCCAGGCCAAATCCCATGAGTAATATTTCGTGTCTGCTTATGACCAATCACAAGGCTTTCCATGACATGTCTAATGAGAGACAGCTGCCTTTTCCACACAAGTCTTAGTTGACAGCCAATGCAATGCAGCCTCTGGAGCAGTTGCTATCAAGGTTTCAGGCACCTTTAGGCTTTCCAAGTTATTTTTCTCTTTCTCTTTTATTTATTGTTAGACTTATTGGAGTGGCATTGGCTAACAAGAATTACAAAGGCTCCAGGTGTACAATTCTACAGTGCATCGTCTATGTGTTGCATTATGTGTTCACCATTCACCATCAGTTCTCTTTCCATCTGCATATATTTGGCTCCCCCTCCCTCCTCTCCCACCCTCTCCCTTTTCTTCCACTGCATCCTTCCTCACCCCTAGGTAACCACCAAACTATTGACTGTGTCCATGAGTTTTTTTTCTTTGTTCTTTTCAGTCCAAGTTCTTAACACATATCTGTATTCATAGACTAGACATCTGCATTCACAGAGCTACTTATGAGAGGTGGATGGTCTTAGATGAAATATTGTTCAAGTACTTCTTCCAAGAGCATCACATTAGGAAACCTTGAAGACACATTTATCAGTTCTAACACACTATTTAGCATTTCTCCCTCCTAGAATTTCCACCTCCTTCTTTCCCCAGTCTCCAGTTAAACACAACAGCAGGACATTTATGTCTGTGACTCCCACAGAAGTAAAAGGATTCCCTTGTCTACGCTGATACAACTGATCCTTACTTGGTGCCATTCCATAGAAAGAAATTACATTAGGGAGAGAGTGCCCACTCCTGTTTAACCTTTTACTGATATAGTCAAAGTAAGTAAATAAAGACTCATTTGATACATTAAATTTAGTTTATTGTCTTATGTTGCAACATGAACACCTGGAACTCTCTCCGTGACAAATTGGCATATAAAGAATACCCCATTAAGCACAATGTATTTTCTGCAAAATAATAGAGAAGTTCACGAGGCCTTTTGGGGGCTGGCAGTGGATCATATTGGACTTTGAAGATTTCATGGGGTACTTCATTATCCATGTCATGTGTCTCAGGAGTTATCCCATGGAGTATGCAGTTTGATCTCAGAGTACTAACAGATGGATTATGTAAACTTTTCAGTTCTAAGGGGTACCAGTGACCCTTCTTTTTAACCTGTGTTTTTGTAGCAAAGATGCCAAGGGGTCAAATTAGAGGTTCAACAGAGAAAGCTATGGAAGCAATTTCTGAGTTATTATTTATGGTCCTCTGGTGACGAGATTAAAAGTCATTAGAGAGCCTGTGAATGCAGTTGTATTTAATGACTTATTTACTCTAAGCAGGTCCCTGGCACCGATGGACACTCATGAGGCAATTAGAGAGACCTTAGAGACTTGGGTAGTTTACCTCCTCAATGAAATATATAATCTTATTAACCAAAGTGAAGGAGAGAGCCACCTTTTGGGATACATAACTATTGAACTCCTCCTTCAGAGTGTCCTGACAGGGGCCACTTTGTACAAACAAGCAGAGGAAAGGGGATGGATGAGAGACAAACATCCAAGACACTCTCTCTTTCCCAACTGTGTATTATTTAGGCTCCGAAAGATGTGGCCCACTTGAGATGAGTACTGTATGACTAAAATACATGTTTGGACCACTCTTGCAGAGGTTGTACTAGCCTATCCAACCACACTGATGGTCCCTTGGTTCTACAATGAGAGAATGAGAAGAATCAATGGTAACAGTGTTAACCAGATTCACATTTCTAAGTTCATTCATGCCACTCCTACTGATTATTGAGCTGAATTAAATGTCCCTATAAGATCAGATCGAATGGTCCATGAAAGAATTTGGATCATAACTAAGAAATTCTTAAAAAAAAATTTTTTAAAGGCAACTACTGTGAAAATAGCAAAGATAGACCATCATAAGGAATGACACACTCCCAAAAAACCCAGGCAGTGCTCTTTCTGAAGAGATCTCTAGGTCTTGTACTTAACAATGTTTCCTCAAATGAGAAGAGAGGTGAGATCCTACCAAGAAGTTCATGACCAAGTAGTATGCCACTAAGAGGCTCCAAGAGCCATTAGGGTCCAGGACCTATGATTAATACAAATGCTATTCCCTCTGCCTCTCCCATTAATCTTGAAAAAAAAAAAAAACCCTGCCAACTTTTAACAAGAATTTTCAGTTTTGGATCAAGGCAAAGACTACATGAGGTCTAATAATTAAGTTCCCAAACTCATCCTAGAAAAAGTGTTACATACATCATTGCTGAATATCACTATAGACATATTTGAAGTATTTCCCTTGGTAAGCTATGCACCAACACAGGTGCCTAGTTCACCCTTCAAAGCAATTTTGGAATGCTTTTTCTGGAATGGCCATCAGAGCTGTCATCATATGACCCTTGATGTCCTGAATGTTATCAAAATATCTTCCTTTCACTGTTTTCCTTATCTTCGGGTAAAGAAAAAAGTCATTGGGGGTCAGATCAGGTAAGCAGGGAGGATGTTCCAATACAGTTATTTGTATACTGGTGAAAACCTCCCTCATAGACAGTACCATGTGAGCTGATGCATTGTCATGATGCAAGAGCCATGAGTTGTTGGCAATATGTTCAGGTCATTTTTTTGTCTAACTTTTTCATGCAGCCTTTTTAGCACTTCCAAATAGTAAACTTGGTTGACCATTTGTCCAGTTGTTACAAATTTATAGTGAACAATCCTTCTGATGTGAAAAAAAGTAGGAACATCGTTTTGAATCTTGATTTGAACTGAAGGAACTTTTGCGGTCATGGAGAATTGGCTGACTTCCAATGTGCACTTTGATGTTTTCTTTCAGGGTAGTATTGGCACACCCATTTTTTCATTACCAGTAATAACATGGCCCAAAACATCATCCTGCCTCACCAAAAGGTTTTGGCAAACTTTGACTCTCCTTTTCTTTTGTTCATTGGTGAACTCCTTTGGGACCATTTTTGCATACACCTTTCTCATGCCAAGATTTTCAGTTAAAATTTTCCTAACTGTTTCTCTATTGATGTTTACTTGTCTGCTATGCTTCTCATAGTTAGTCAACTATTTTGACACATAATTGGATGAATTTTTAAAATGTTTTCATCAAATATGCTCATTACTGGCTGTCCTGACTTGTCTTCATCAGTGACGCTTTCTCTCCCCTCAGAAAAACATTTAATCCATTTGTACAATGTCATTTTCTTTACGGCATTATCCCCATAAACTTGTATTAACATATCCCTGATTTCACTTCCACTCTTGTCAAGTTTAATAAGAAATTTAATGTTCATTCATTGATCTAATTCAAGCTCTGATATTCTCATGATGGCACACAAAAACACTCAACAACAACAATGAATGCCATTCAGCAAGACACCACGACATGTCAACACAAACACAGCTGAGAGAAACAGATATACTAAGTTTTCTATGAAACCTTACCAAATTGTTTGTACATCGCTGCCAACATAAGTGCATGAGGGCAAGTTCACAAACTTAACTGTCAGACCTTATATGTCCCCACCAGGGGAAAAATTCCTTATATCAGTGGTCGATTGGAATATTGGGAACAATTGCATATGGGAGTCTTTCAGATACAGGTACAAGGTTGTCTATGATTCACACAATCTACTACAATAGAATGAGGAAAAACAAATAATCCTGTATGACTTGGGGTATGTGGTCACCATCAATAGCACAGTTATGCAAATATGACTACAAGTAGGATCAGTGGACCACCAGTAACTTTTATTGTTAAGATACCCATTACTGAATGCATCATTGGTATAAATATATTATCTAGATCAACTCCATCTTGCCTTAGATCAACTCCATCTTGCCTTAAAGGGAATTGCTGCATTTAATGCCATTTTAATGGGACATGTAGAAGACTGTGTACTACTCATATACCAGCAACTAGTGCTTGGTCTCTCCAAAATAACTGCCTAAGAGAGAAAAAAATACTGGTCCTCACTGCTGTGCTTAAGGAAGTCAAGTTCCCCAACTGGCCTGTGCACAGAATTTTGGGTTTCTGAAGTCTCAACTTCAGAATTACTGACAGTTCAATGCTGCAGTACAGCCCTAGATACAAGCGGTACCTAATACTGTGACTTGTCACAGAGGCTAGTTCCCAAAATAAGGGGACTCAAGAAGCAGCAATTGACATTGCAAATACCCTCTTCAGCATCTCAGTTCACAAAGATGATCAAGGGTATTTTACCCTTGTGTGAAATGAAGTGCGATACACCATTACTATTCTTACACAAGACTCCTTCAATTTCCTGATGTTCTCACAAAAAAGTTCATCAAGGTCATGACCCATAAAAAGTCCAACTGCCTTCCAGTCTAATGATGATATCATCCAAGTGGGCCCAAGAAAAGGTATCAGTAAACAAGAACTGGACACTTTATTAACCCACATTAATATAGTCAAACTTGAAAGCCAAGTGAAATTCTATGATGTCATATGGGAAGTGGCATGATGTCTCACTCGAAAGCAGTGAAGTGACAAGGCTTTGGCCCTCCCTGGCTCAAGATATACGAGGACTTCGTGGTACTTACTATTCATCTACTGGTGAGCCACACTCTTCAAATAGATATCTTCATGGCACCCAAATAATCAGGTTACCGAAAGATGTCAACATTTGAGTAGGACCTGACAACCCTATGCCCTTAAGGTCCTCCCTTTCTTAGTCACCCTTAATCAAACCTATTAGACAAAGCTCTTAGTCATCCTTTCCTTTGGTCCCTATGATCCATTATTTTCCGTTTGAGTTACAAGTTACTCAGAACTTCTCTGTTCACCAATTGCAGGCTGAACAACATTGGTTCAGGTTAGCGGCAATTGCTGGGCTTATGGACCCATAACCTTCTGGAGTGACCAGATAAGTACACACCCTATGAAGGTCAGTTGATGGCCTGTTATTGAGTCCTACTGAATATATGACCCATGGCCATAAAATAATCTTACTACCAGAAATCTTAACCAAATGATATCAATACATTTTTGTTGTTGTTCTCCAGTTGCCTTAGGGTATTAGTAGGTCAAAGTGAAAATTTTTAACAAAGTGTATGTCTAAATGAATATTCATGAACCAAACAAAAAGATCACCTGATGAGTTTAGTTTAAAATATAGTAAAGTTATCAATAATTATTATACTTAGTTCTTCTCTTTCAAGCGCTCCTTGTTTCTTTACTTGTAGTTGGGTTTTTGACATAGAATCTTTATTTTCATGCATAAGCTTTCCATCTGATACTTTATCAAGAGCTACAAAAAGAGAAATATTTAACCAAACCAGTATTATAAAAAATGTTAACGGGACTTCTTTAAAAAGAAGAAAAAAATACTACTAATAAAATGGTAATAAGTATATATCTATGAAAAATTAGTTTATCCCCATTTAGTTTTTGAGCTCTTGATCTCTGCAATATCTCTGTCCACTCACTGAAGCCTATTGCAAAAAGTTATTGACACAGTTCAGAGGCACCCAATTCTTTTAGACCAGTAATCTCCCAGTGTTGGCTGAAAGGTACACACCTTTTATGAGACAATTAATTGGCCCGTTATTGCTTTTGGTGCACACTAAGCACATGACTCCGGGGGTGAATATGATCAAATGCTTAACAAAATGTGTAAATAATTTTGTACTTGTTTTTTAGTTATCTTAGGATTTCACGTTATATGCTGAGTTGTATTTGCAAAATTAAAAGATTATCTGATTAATTTAATTTAATGTAATTTAAATCAACTTATTTATCATTATTATACTTACTAGTAAATCCTTCCCTTACAGAAGTTCTACTATTCTTTTCTTCCATTTGGATTTTTGACATCGACTCTTGACTCTCAAGCAGAAGCTTTCCATCCAGTCCTTCATTATGAGCTACATGAAGAAATGCATTTATTCAACTAAGTAGAAAAAAATAGATGTATTGTTTAATACCTATACTTCAAATTTATACAAGTATACAGCAGAAGTTTCTCTCATTTTGATAAAGTTAAATATACTGTATTTTTCTGTGGATAAGATGATACTTTTGTGTAAAATTGTTAGACCTAACAATTGGAGATCATTTTATACACGGGAGTAAACTGTTGGGAGGGTTTCTTAATGTTGGGTTAGAAAAGAAGCAGTTGTCTTATACATGGGGACGTCTTATACATGGAAAAATATGGTAATTATCATTATGCTAAATCTAGACATACAAATGGTGAGAATACTTTTCATGAGTATTTCTGAACCTCTCATTATTTCATAAACAATTCTAGTAATTAAATATATTTATATTAGTTCTAGTTTTCTTGGGTTATTTACTTTAGGTTAATTTATAATCATAGATCTAACATAAAAACACATATGCACGTTATTATTATAGCATCATTTGTAACTGCATAATATTCAAAACCAACTAAATGTTCAAACATAGGTTATTGTTTGAATAAGAAAATATGTATCACAGAAACAATGGTATGGTATAAATAATAATATATAATGTGATAAAAACAGCCATATATGCAGCTGTAAAAATGAATGAAAAAGTTACCCAGAAACACAAGAAAGCACTTCCAAGAGGGAATGTTAAGTTAAAAGTAAAGGAAAAGAGGAGATAGCTAGTATGTTACCATCAAGGTAAGAAAGAAGGGGAAATAAAAAGGAAATGTAGAAAAATATAGAGATACTTAGCTTGAAAAAGTGAAACAGGAATGTTAAACCAGAAAATAATGTAGATGGTTATTTACAAAAGAATGAGTAAACTGGGGGATACAAGGAAAAGGATTTAGGAAAAAATTATTTGTGTGTGGGTGTCTCTCTCACATATTCATCTTAACTATTTTTATTTTTGAAAGTAGGTTAATATTCTACATACGCAAAACACAAATTAACAAGATAATAAAAGAATATTAAAAATGAAAGCAACGAGAAAAAGAAGTACTAATCTAAGAAGTAACACACAAATACAGTATTATATCTTCAGTATTGGGTAAAAGAAAGTCATGAAATCTATTACTTGCTTTGTTTTTCTAGTGTTATGAGCTAATCAATTCTAAAACAATTTTAAAGCCTTACAGGGTCGAGCAAATAAGTAAATATGTTGATGTTGTACAAAGTTAGGATTCACATTATGATAGAAAAGGAGGCAATCAACCAGCCAGAGCAAGAGTTTAAAATACAGGTTATAAGAATGCTTAAGGAATTTAGTGAAAACTTCAATAAAGAGATAGCAACCATAAAAAAGGACATAGAAACCATTTAAAAAATTAGAAATAAAGAATACAATAACTGAAATGAAGACTACACTAGAAGGAATCAACAGTAGGTTAGATGAAGCAGCAAAACAAATTAGCAATCTGGAAGACAAGGTAGCAGAAAATACCCAAATGGAAGAACAAAAAAAAAAAAAAAAAGAATTTTAAAAAAGGGGATGATCTGAGAGACTTCAGGGACAATATCAAGCATAACAACACTTGGAATATAGGGGTACCAGCAGCAGAAGAGATAGAGCAAAGGCTCAAAAAGTTATCTGAAGAAATACTAACTGAAAACTTTCCTAACCTGGCCAAGAAATGATACACAAGCCTAATAAACACCCAAATAGGCCTACATCAAGATACATCATAATTAAAATGGCAAAGATTAAAGATAAAGAGAATCCTAAAAGCAGCAAAAGAAAGACAGCTACTTACTTACAAGGAGGCTGTCATAAAGAATATCAGTGGATTTCTTAATAGAAATTTTTCTTAATAGGTCAGAAGAAAGTGGCAGGAAATATTCAAAGTAAGAAAAAACAAGGACCTACAACCAAGACTACTCTACACAGCAAGGCTATCATTTAAATTTGAAGGAGAGGTACAAAACTTCCCAGATAATAAAAAGTTAAAGGAATTCACTTCCACCAGGTCAATGTTACAAGAAATGCTAAAAGGACTTCTTTAAGCAAAAGAAAGAAAAAAACAAGCAAACAAATGATAATCAAAAACATGAATAACAATACGGTGATGAATTCATACCTATCAATAATCACTTAAATGTAAATGTGATTTTTGATCACAGGGTAGCTAAATGGATTAAAAAGCAAGATCCAAACATATAATGTCTACAAGAGACTAACCTCAGAAGGAAAGAACAGAGAGACTGAAAGTAAAGGGATAGAAAAGGATATTTTATGCAAATGGAACAAGAAAAAAGATGGGGTAGCAATACTTATATTGAACACAATAAACTTTAAAACAGAGAGTATGAAAAGAGGCAAAGAAGGACATTACATAATTATAGAGGGATCAATCCAACAAGAGGACATTACTCTTATAAACATTTATGCACCCAACATAGCAGCACCTAAATACATAACACAAATATTGACTGACATAAAGGCAGACATCAACAGTCACACAACATAGTAGGGGACCTTAACACCCCGCTGACACCAATAGACAGATCTTCCAGAAAGAAAAATCAACATGGATACAATGGCCTTAAATGACACACTAGATCAGATGGATTTAATTGATATTTTTAGAGCATTGCATCCCAAAGCAGCAGAATATACATTCTTTTCAAGTGCACATGGAACATTTTCCAAGATAGATGACATGTTAGGCTACAAAACAAGCCTCAATAAATTTAAGAAAAATTGAAATCATGTCAAGCACTACAACAGTATGAAACTAGAAATCAATTACAAGAAAAAAAATAAAAAATACACAAACAAATGGAGGCTAAACAATATGTTACTAAACAATGAATGAGTCAACAATGAGTTTAAGGAAGAAATCAAAAGGTACCTTGTGACAAAGGAGAATAAAAATATAACTATGCCAAATTCATGACACATAGCCAAAAGCAGTCCTGAGAGGAAAATTCATAGCAATGCAGGCCTACCTAAAGAAATAAGAAAAATCTCAAATAAACAGTTTAACCTTTCACCTAAGGAAAGTGAAAAAAGAAAACAAACAAATCCCTAAATGAGTAAAAGGAAGAAAACAATAAAAATAGGAACACAAATAAACAAAATTGAGATAAGAACACAATACAAAAGATCAATGAAACCAAGAGCTGATTCTTTGAAAAGGTAAATGAAATTGACAAGCCTATAACCAGAATCTTCAAGAAAAAAAGAAAGAGAGGACCCAATAAATAAAATCATAAATGAAAGAGAGTGACAACAGATAACACAGAAATACA
Source organism: Lyroderma lyra (assembly GCA_004026885.1). Classification (NCBI taxonomy): domain Eukaryota; kingdom Metazoa; phylum Chordata; class Mammalia; order Chiroptera; family Megadermatidae; genus Lyroderma; species Lyroderma lyra. The sequence goes on from PVJL010003046.1 coordinate 143,286, forward strand.
AGAAATTATACAAAAATACTACAAGCAACTATACACCAACAAATTGAACAATGTGGAAGAAATTGATAGATTCTTAGAAACATACAAGCTTCCAAGGTTAAATCAAGAAGAAACAGAAAATCTAAACAGACCAATTACTAACAACAAAATTAAATCAGCAATCAATAAGCTCCCAACAAAAAAAGTCCTGGACTAGATGTCTTCACAGGTAATTTTACTAAACATTGAAAAAAGAATTAACACCTATTCTCCTCAAACTATTTCAAAAAATTCAAGAAAAGGGCAGGTTCCCAAAATCATTTCCTGATTCCAAAATCAGATACACTACAAAAAAAGAAAGCTACAGGCCAATATTCCTAATAAACACAGATGCAAAAATTTTCAACCAAATATTAGCAAATCAAATTCATCAATACATTAAAAAAATCATACACCACAATCAAGTGAGAATCATTCCTGGTTTGCTAAGTTGGTTCAATACATGTAAATCAATTAACATGATACAATACATAAACAAAATGAAAAATAAAAATCATATGGTCATTTCAATAGATGCAGAAAAAGCATTCAACAATATCCAGCAGCCATTTATGATAAAAATGCTCAGCAAAGTGGGAATAGAAGGAACATATCTCAATATAATAAAGGTTATCTATGATAAACCCACAGTTAACATCATACTCAATGGTGAAAAACTGAAAGCATTCATTTTAAGATCAGGAACAAGACAAGGATGTCCACTGTCACCACTCTTATTCAACACACTACTGTAAGTCTTAGCCACAGCAACCAGACTGGAAAAAAGAAATAAAAGGCAATCAAATAGGAAAAGAAGAAGTAAAACTACCATTATTTGCAGATGACATCATACTATATATAGAGAACCCCAATGATCCAACCCCAAAATTATTGGAACTGATAAATGAATTTATTAAAGTAGCAGGATACAAAATTAATATCGAGAAATTGGTTGCATTCTTATATACCAATAACAAAGTAGCAGAAAGAGAAATTAAGAAAACAATCCTATTTACAATTGCATAAAAATAAACTTCAGGAAAACATTTAACCAAGCAAGTAAAAGACATATACTCAGGAAATTATAAGACACTAAAGAGAGATATCAAAGATGAAACAAATAAATGGAAATATATAGCATGCTCATGAATAGTAATAATATAGTTTACATGCTCACACTACACAAAGGAATCTATAGATTCAATGTAATTGCCATCAAATGCCAATTGCATTCTTCACAGATATAGAATGAATAATCCTAAAATTTATATTGAACCATAGAAGACCTAGAATAGCCACAGCAACCCTGAGAAGGAAGAACAAAATTGAAGGAATCACACTACCAGATATCATATTATGCTACAAGGTTGCAGTTATTAAAAGCACATGGTATTGGAATAAGAACAGACACATAGATCAATGGAACAGAATAGAGAGCCCAGTAACAAATCCATAACTATATGACCAACTAATCTATGATAAAGGAAGCAAGAATTTACAGTGGAGTAAAGACAGTCTATTTAACAAATGGTGCTGAGGAAACTGGACAGATAAATGCAAAAAAATGAAATTGGACCACCTTACGCCATATATAAAAATAAATTCAAAATGGATTAAAGACTTAAAATATAAAACCTAAGACCATAAAATTCCTCAAAGAAAATATAAGAAGTAACCTCTCAGACCCCTTAGCAATACTTTCAATAATGTATCTTCTCAGGCAAGGAAAACAAAGGAAAAAATCAACAAATGGGACTACATAAGCCTGAAAAGTTCTTTCTTAAAGGAAAAGAAACCATCAACTAAATCAAAAGACATCTTACAAAATAGGAGAAGATATCTGCCAATAAGGCATCCAATAAAGGATTAATATCCAAAATTTATAAAAAAAAATTTATACAACTCAACACCAAAAAAATAGTAATAATAAAAATAAACCAAACAACCCAATGGGCAGAAGACCTGAATAGACATTTCTCCAAAGAGGACATATACATGGCCAATAACCACATGAAAAGATGCTCAACATCACTAACCATCAGGGAAATGCAAACCAAAACCACAATGAGATACCACCTTACTTCTGTCAAAATGGCTATCATCAATAAATCAACCAAACACAAGTGTTGGTGAGGATGTAGAGAAGAGAGAACCCTCATGCACTGTTGATGGGTCTGCAAATTCATCCAGGCACTATGGAAAACAGTATGGAGGTTCCTCAAAAAATTAAAAATGGAACTACCTTATGATCCAGTAATTCCACTCTTGCATATGTATTCAAAGTAATCCAAAACACTAATTTGAAAAAATATATGCACCCCTATGGTTATTGCAGCATTATTTACAATAAGCAAAATATGAAAACAACCTAAATGCCCATCAATAAATGTTGGGATAAAGAATACACAATGCAGTATAACTTGGCCATAAAATCTTACCTTTTGAAAAAACATGGATGGAACTAGAAAATATTACGCAAAGCAAAATAAGTCAAACTGAGAATTATAAATACCATATGATCTCACATATATGTGGAATCTAAAGAACAGAATAAATTATCAAAATAGAGAAAAGAACTCATGGACACAGACAATAGTTTAGTGGTCATTAGAGAGATGTGGGGAAGGAGCATGAGGGATTCAAATACATAGAGCTGGAAGGAGAACTGACTTTGGATGTTGACCACACAATGCAACACATTGATGATGTAGAATTATACACCTGGAACTTATGTAATTTTGTTAACCAGTGTCACCCCAATAAATTTAATATAAAAAAGGAAGATGAAATTGAGACTGTCCCAAATAAACAACAGCTGAGAGTTTATATCACTAGACCTACCATTCTAAAAATGCTAAAACACCTTCCACGTTGAAATGAAAAAATATTAGATAGCATCACAAAGCTATATAATAATATATAATCTTTGCTTAATGTAAATATATGGATAAATGTAAAAACCTGTAGTGTTGAAATTATGATGCATAACTTCACTTTTAATTCTGATACAGAATTGAGAAAAAATACCTACCTTAATAATAAATCTATGTTAATAGGCACACAATATATAAAGATGTGATTTGTGACATCAATAAATAGAGAGGAAGAGGCTTAAAGGAGTATAGTTTTGTGATTAAAGTATGTATGTGATTAAAGTTATTATCATTTTAAAATACATTGTAATAACTTTAAGAAGTTTAACAGAATCCCAACACTAACTACCCACTACTTTCAAAAAATGTATACAAATGGCCAACAAGAATATGAAAATATCACTAATTACTAAGGAAATGCAAATCAAAACCACAAGGGTATCATCTCACAGCAATTATGATAGCTACTACTTAAAATAAAAAAAAATAGTAAGTGTTGTTAAGAATGTGGGGAAATTGGAAACCTTGTGCATTGTTGGAGGATGTAAAATGGTGCAGCCAATAAAAAAACAGTATGGCCAAAAAAAAAAAAATCCTCAAAATGTAACTATCAGGAGGAGGAAATGGGCAGATGTTGTTCAATGGTAATAGAGTTTTAGTTTTGCATGGTGAAATAGTTCTGATCTACTGCATGGATGTGAATATACTTAACACTACTGGACCTTACAATTAAAAATTATTAGGATGATAAATTTTATGCATGTAGCATATAACACAATTTAAAAGAAAAACAGCTTAAAACAGATCAAAATGTACATTCACAATGTTATTCATCACAGCATAATTTGAATTGCAAAGTAGTAAACACTACCTAAAAGTACAAGTACAGAAAACTGGTTGAATACATCATGATCTATACTATAAATTATGTCAATACCAACTATGGTATATACTATAGTAAAAAACTGTTTATTATTAAATCTTTTGGGGTGACAATAGTCAAATTATATAGGTGTCAAGTGTGCAATTCTATAATACATCATCTATATGTTGCACTGTGTGCTCACCCTGCAAAATCTTTCCTCCCATCACCATATATTTGACGCCCCCCACCCCCCACTCTCCTCTACCACACTACTCCCTGTTATGCTCTGGTAACCAGTAAACTATTATCTGTGTCTATGAGTTTCTTTGTCTTCATGTGTTTGTCTTATTCTTTTGTTGCTTTCGGTTTTATGACCCACATATGAGTGAAGTCACATATTTCTTGACTTTTTCTGTCTTGAGTTATTTCACTCAACATACTAAACTCAAGATCTATCCATGTGGGAGTTCCCTGATGGTGTAGTGGCTTAAGGCTTCAGCGCTGGTGCAGTCGGCGCTGCGGCTTGGGTTCGATTCCCAGTCAGGGAGCTACCCACATACCAAAAGGAAAAAAAAAAAAAATCTATCCATGTAATCACAAATGGCAGCATTTCATCTTTTTATGGCCCATAATATTCCATTGTATATATATGTACTACTACTTCTTTATTCAGTCATCTACTGAAGGACACTTTGATTGTTTCCATGAACATTGGTGACATATATCTTTGCAGACAAATTTTTTAGATTTTGGGGGTAGATACCCAGAACTGGGATTTTTAGACTACCAAACTTTTTTTCATACAAATTTAAAGGAAATAAGAAAGCTCTCAGAAAACTCACTTGGAAAGATTTCTACAAGGTAATGTTAAGTGGAAAAATATCAGAAAGGTAGGATATCTACTATGCTATCTTTTCAAAAAGAAAGAAGGGAACATAAAAAGAAAATTAGGAAAAGACATTTACTTCTACAAAATGAAATACTTGAATGATAAACAGAAAAAAAAAAGTTTGTCATTAAAAGTCTGGAAAGATAAACCAGAAACAATGGAGTTGGTTATTTAAAGTCTGCAGTGACTTCTTGCTGAGTTCTACCATATAACTATTGTTACTTTAAGCATGTTCATAGCACAACATACAGGCTTTGAGAAATTGAGTGTTTGAAACTCATACTTAATGACAGAATGTAGAACCCTCAGAATCACCGTGCCCAGCATTCAAGGAGACCTTATGGATGGGTACTTGACCTTCACTATAAAGTAGATAATGTTAAATTTAGTAAGGGACAGTGGTACCTTATTGAGTGCATCATGCCAGACCCTGCCATAATGAGTGCCCTGACAGTGACTACTTTGCACAAGGAAGATGAGGAAGAGTGTTGGAAATTCAAGCACCCTAGATCCTTTTCTTCAATTGGTGGCTAGTGGGTCTGTAAGGGGTGTGTAAGATGAGTTCCCTGCCACTAAAAAAGTTGTCTCGTGAACCATAATGTAAAATATGAACTTGGAATGATTATAATATGTCAATGTAGGCTGAACAATTATAACAAATGTACCACTTCGGTGAGTGATGTTAATACTGGGAATGCCTATGCGTGTACAGAGGAAGAAGTTATATGAGAAATCTCTGTACTTTCCTCTCAATTTTTCTGTGAACCTAAACTTTCAAAAAAATCGTCTCTAAAAAGAAAAACAGCTTGTTTGAATTACTTCAATACCCATTTGCAAAATGCATTGTGAGCCATATTGATGGCTCCTCAGATCAATAATGAGGAATGAAAACGGTGGGTGATGAGGTTGTTAAGCAGACTGAGATTCCTAGGTTTGCTCATGCCACACTTGCTAGCATGTACTTCAACTAAACCTCATAACAAGGTCAAATTAATTGGCCCATTACATAATGTAGATCTTAAATGATACTTTTCGGTACATGATAAGTGGCTACTGCTAGATAGCAAAGCTTGATAAGCAGAGAAAATAGCCTACAAATCATAATTGGGCATCTACTCCAGGATAATTTTGTTCCATGTAAGTTTTTCCTGATTTTGGGGGTCTAGTTTTTCAACAATGGGTCTCAAGACATAAATTTTTGGACTCCTCACCAATGATCTACTGGTCAGATGACAGTCCATGGGAGACCCAAAAGACAGCTCAACTAGAGTCAGATGGTGAGGACATCTGTGACTAATACAGGAATTCTCTCGATACCTCTCAGTGAATCTTGAGATTAATCCAAGAGCTTGCTTAGTTTTACCCAGATTTCTAGACTTTAAAAAATAAACAGCTTTAGGTTTTTGGTCAGGTCCTTGTGTCTGAGGTAATTAGAGGACCTATGCTAAGGTCAGAGTTCAACAGAGACATGAGGGAGATTTGGGTATGGGGGCCATTTTAAAAGGGGTAATTATTTGACATATATCTTAAGTCTTAGACAAGAGATTGGGGCACAGATAAATTCACAAAGTCTTTTTAGTGGGTGTAGTTTTCTAGTACTATGTCTGAAGCAATTTTAAAACAAATTTAGAAACAAAGTTGAGAAAATAAATGTGTTGATGCTCAAAATCAGGGTCACACTATGAAAAGACATACACATATAAAATAGAGGAAGTCAAGAACAAGTCCCAAGGGGATAAACTAAAATGAAAGTGTCTGTGAGAAGTCATGATTTCTAAATATGTCTGTGTTATGTGTATATGCATGTACAGGTGCACATGTATGTGAATGTGTACACACATACATGTATGTATGTATAAATATATGTGTATACCTATATAAAGACTACAGCTCCAAGCTAAAATCCCATGTGTAATTTTTCATCCCTGATTATAACAATCACAAGGCTTTGCATGACATGTCTAATAAGAGACAGCTGCCTTCTCCACACCAGACTTGATTGACACCCAATGCTGTGCACCCTCTGGACGAGTTGGTGTCATGGCTTCACATCTCTCCAGGTTGTCCAAGTTCTTACACATATCTGTATTCACAGACTAAGCATCTGCATTCAGAGAGCTACTTATGAGAGGCAGATGGCCTTTCACTAGACTTTTCAAGTACCTCTTCCAAGACCATTTTATTAGGGGAACTTGAAGACATATTTATTGATTCTAACTCAGTATTTAGCATTACTCCCTCCTAGACTTTCCCCTCCTTCTTTCCCCAGTCTCCAGTTCCATGTAACAGTGGGACACTTAAGTGTGGGACTCCTTCAGAAGTAAAAGGATTCCCTCGTCTGTGCTGATACAATTGACCCTTCTGGGTGAGAGACACTGCCCACTCCTGTATAACCTTTTGTTTATATAGTCGCAGTAAGTAAATAAAGGCTTAATTGGTACACTGAATTTGGCTCATTGTCTTATGTAACTACATACACACCTGCAAATCTCTGTGACAAACTGGCATACACAGCAGAGTTGTCAATTCAGCACAATGCCATTCTAGGAAAAGTGAAATTTCTGAAGATTCCCACAGAGGCACTTTTGGGAGAAGATACAGAAATCTGCGGGGCCTCTTAGGGGCTTACAGTGGATCGTTTGTTGGAATTTAAGATTTCATGGGGTACTTCATCATCCATGCCCTGGGTCTTAGGAGTTGCCACATGGAGTATGTAGTTTGATCTTGAAGAGTACTAACAGGTGGCTTATGTAAGCTTTTCAGTTCTGAGGGGTACCAATGGTCCTTCTCTTTAACCCTTGTCTTCATAGCAAAGATGCTGAGTGGTCAAAATAGAAATTCAACACAGGGGCTCTGAGAAAGCTGTGGAGCAATTTCTGTGTTATGGAAGCAATTTCTGGATTAGTACTTATGATCCTGTGGTGATGAGGTTAAAAGTCATTAGAGAGCCTCTGAGTGCAGTTGTACTTAGTGACTTGTTTAATCTAAGCAGGGCCCTGGCACTGATGGACACCCATGAGGCAATTACAGAGACTTGTTCTTCCAGCTGTCTGAAGAAACGTTAGAGACTTGGGTAGTTTACCTCCACAATGAAAAAATAATCTTATTAACACCTTTTGTTTTATATATTAATAACTATTAAACTCCTCCTTCACAGTGCCCTGACAAAAGACACTTTGTTTAAAGATGTAGAGGAAAGAGAATAGATGAGAGACAAACACCTGAGATCCTCTATCTTCCTCAATTGGGTATTATTTAGGCTCAGAAAGATGTGGCCCACTTGAGATGAGTTCCATATAACTAAAATATATGTTTGGGGAAAAAAAAGGGAGTTTTCTGGTGGTGTAGTGGCTAAGGCTTCAGTGCTATCAATGCTGCGGCCTGGGTTCGATTCCCAGCCAGGGAACTACCCACATAAAAAAAAAAAAAGGTTAAAATATATGTTTGGACCACTCTTGAAGAAGGTATAGGAGCCCTTCCAACCACACCGGTGGTCCCTTGGTTCTTAAATGAGAACAAGAGAAGAATCAAGGATAACATTGTTAACCAGGCTCAAGACTTCTAAGGTTCATTTATGCCACCCCTGCTGACTATTGAGCTCAATTAAACCTCCCTATAAGATCAGGTCAATTGGTCGATGACAGAATTTGGATCATAACTAAAAAATTCATGAACAAAAGTAACTAGTGGAAAATAGCAAATATAGACCATCAGAGGGAAGTCATAAAAATGGTAATCAGGCACACACTCCTGGAAACCCCAGGTAGTGGTCTTCCTGAAGAGATATCTGGGTCTTGTTACTTAAAAATGCTTTCTCAAATGAGAAGAGAGGTGAGATCTCAACCAAAAAGCTCATGACCAAGTAGTGTGCCAAAGAGGGTGCAACAGAAAGCACCCTAGAGTTTTCAGGGTAAATGCCCTATGATTAGTATAAGTGCTATTTCCATTATGTCTCATTTATCTTGAAATAAAAAAAAACAAAAACCCTGCCAACTTTTGACCAGAATTATCAGCTTTGGAACAAACCAATGGCTATACATCCCTACTAAGAAAAGTTCTGCAGAAACTGACAAGAAAGAACTTCCAGGAGAGAATTTTAAGTGAAAAATAAAAGTAAAAAAGGAGAAAACTAGTGTGTTACCTTTGAGGTAAGAAAGGAAAAATAAGAGCAAAAGAGAAAAATATAGAGATACTCACCTTTACAAAGTAAAACACAGAAACAATAAACCAGAAAACAATGTAGATTATTTAAAACAAAATGGATAAACTGGGAAATACAACAAAAAGAATTCATCTACCCATCTTGAATATATTTTATATTTGAAATAGGTTAATATTCTATATATTCCAAAACACAAATTAACTTAACAAGCATAAGAGGACATTAAAAATGAAAGCAATCTGAGAAATGAACCAACTGAAGAAAAAAAGAAAGAACTACTAATCTAAGAAATAACACATGAATACAGTATTATATCTTCAGTATTGGGTAAAAGAAATAAAATCATGAAATCTTTTACTTGGTTTGTTTTTCTAGTGGTTATGAGCTAATTAACTGTAAAGCAATTTGAGGCTTACAGTATTGAGCAAATACATAAATACGTTGATATTGTAAAAAGTGAGGATTCACACTATGATAGGAAGGACATGCACATATAAAGTGGAGGAAGGCAAGAACCAGCATTGAAAGGATTCACTAAAAATGTCCTTAAGAACTCATAATTTCTAAATATGTCTATGTGTATATGCATATGAATGCATATGTAGGTGTATGTCATACACATGTACACACAGTCATATACACATGCATACACACATGCATACATACACCTACATGTGCATGTATATGCATATACACATAGACATATTAGAAATTATGAGTTCTTTAGGACATTTTCAGTCAAATTCCTCAGTTCTTGCCTTCCTCCACTTTATATGTGTAGGTCCTTCCTATCATAGTGTATATGTGTGTGTACACACACACACAGGAGGTTCAAAAAAAGGCATACACATTTTAAGAGTTGTTATTTATGTATTTTTGGACACTGATGGGAACCATTTTGAGCAACTCTTACAATTGTGGAAGGCAAACATGACTTGTATTCATCTTTTGTTATCAGTATGTATTGAGTATTACAATTTTAATACAGTTTTTTTGAGAAAGTTGCATTAGGCTCCATCAGAAACTATTGAAAATGCCTGTCATTTATGCTGATTTCTCAAGTTGTATTGTCTCCTTTAATTATCAAAATAATTTTCTGAAATACATATTATTCCCTAATCTGTATCTGAGAAAACTGAGGCACAAAGAAGGTCCTTTATCACAGACATATAATTAAAATTTGTATGAATCTGTATTCATACCCAAGAAGTATAACTCCAGAATCTAAGCCCTAAACTACTACTTTTAGTTCACCCAATGAATAAAAGGAATACAAAAGAAATATAACTATAGCAAATAGAATATATTTTTAAATTACATTTTTGTACCATAAAGTGGGTAACATTTTAACAAAATAAACTCAAAGAAATGTAGAAAACTTGAATAAACTAATATCCTTAGAGAAAAATATTGAGAATCTCCCAATAAAAATGTCACAAAGCCAAAAATGTTTTAGGAGAAACTTCTATGAAACCGTCAAAATTATAGACTATCTGTTACATCAATTACAAAAATGCTAGAAAAAGATGGATGTTTTTCTCCATTTCATTTAACAATGCAACTAGTCCCCTGATGTCAAAACTGAGAAAGGCTATAAAAAAAAGTAGACTAGTATGATGTACTAATTATATAAATTGAGATAAATTAAAGTATGCTGAAGTAACAAACAATTGTTAAATCCCAGTGGCTTAAAAACAAATATTCCATGCTCCTACTACATGTTCATCGAAGTTTACTTAGAGGTTCTGCTCCTTGTCACCCTGGAACTGGGCTAATATGAATTCTGCAACATTCTTGGTCATAGCAGCAAAGGAAAATAGAGAATGAGTGGAAGCACACACTGGCTCCTAAAACTTCCACACAATTAATTCATACTTTTCACCTTAGAAAATCAAACTGCCATATCTAAGTTAAGAAATCTGGAAGGAGACATCACAAAATGGCAAAATAAAAAGGAATCCTCATACACTGCTGGTAGGAATGTAAATCGGGACAGCCACTACGGTAAACAGTACAAAAGTTCCACAAAAAAATTAAGAGTAGAATTGCCATACAACCCAGCAATCCCTCTTCTGGGTATATACAAAAATCAGAAAACATTTATCCATAAAGGCATATATACTCCTATGTTCATTGCAGCATTACTCATGGTGCCCAAAACTCTAAAAAACAAAACAAAACAAAACAAAAACTACACTGTTTTTTGACAGATGATTGGATAAAGATGATGTAGTATGAGGTCTAACAATTAAGTACACGAACTCATTGTAGAAAAAGTGCTACATACCTCATTGCTGAATATCACAATGGTCACCTTTGAAGTATTCCCCCTTGGGAAGCTATGTACTGATGCCAGTGCCTAGTCTACCCTTCAAAGCAATTTTGGAACTCTTTCTGGAATGGCCATCAAAGCTGTCATTATATGATCCTTGATGTACTGAATGTCATCAAAATGTCTTTCTTTCATTATTTCCTTTATCTTCAGGTAAAGAAAAAAGTAATTGGGGGCTAGATGAGGTGAGTAGGGAGAGTGTTCCAAACAGTTATTTGTTTACTGGCTAAAAACTCCATCACAGACAGTACCATGTGAGGTGGTGCATTGTCATGAGCCATGAGTTGTCGGTGAAAATTTCAGGTTGTTTTCATCTAACTTTTTCAGAGCCTTTTCAGCACTTCCAAGTAGTAAACTTGGTTGACTGTTTGTCCAGTTGGTACAAATTCATAATGAACAATCCCTCTGATATTAAAAAAGGTTAGCACCATTGTTTCGACTCTTGATTTGCACTGACAGAACTCTTGTTCATGGAAAATTGGCCGACTTTCACTGTGCACTTTGACATTTTGTTCCAGGGTCGTATTGGTACACCCATGTTTTATCACGAGTGACAACATGGCCCAAAACACACTCTTGCCTCTCCAAATTCTGGCAAACTTCAACTCTTACTTGCTTTTGTTTATCAGTAAGCTCTTTTAGGGACCATTTTCGCACATACCTCTCTCATGCCAAGATTTTCAGTTAAGATTTTCCTAACTGTTCCTCTATTGATGTTTACTTGGTCTGCTATGCTTTTCATAGTTAACTGATGATTTTGATGCTCAATTCAATAAATTTTTGAAATGTATTTGTCTGTTCTGCTTCTAACTGTCCACCCTGATATCTCTTTTTCAGTGATGCTTTCTCTCCCCCCAGAAAAACATATGATCCATCTGTACATTGCCGTTTTCTTCATGGCATTATTCCCCAAAACTTGGACTAACATGACCCTGATTTCACTTCCAATCTTGCCAAGTTTAACAAGAAATTTAATGTTTTTTGTTGCTCTAATTCAAGATTCCACATTCTTAAGAAGGAGCACAATAACACACCAACAATAATGAACGCCACTCAGCAAGACACCTTATGTTGACATGAACGCAGCTGTGAGACACAGGTATACCAAGGTTATGAAACTTTACTGAGTTGTTTTCACAGTGCTGCCAACATAAGCACATGGTGGCAAGTTTAAGAACTTAATTGTCAGATCTTATACAGATATACAATGAAATAGTACTCGGGCGTAAGAAAAGATGAAATACTGCCATTTTAAAAAACATGGATAGACATTGGAATTTTCATTCTAAGTAAAATAACTCAGAAAAAATCAAGAACCATATGATTTCACTCATATGTGGGTTAGAAAACTGAAAGCAACAAACAAGAAAAACAGACAAAGTAAAAAAAGCTCATAGACACAAACAATAGTTTAGTGGTTACATGAAGGTGAGGGAGCAAGGGCATGGTAGAAAAGGGAAAAGGGGGTTAAATATATGGTGATAAAAGAAGAACTAATTCTGGCTGGTAAACACACAATAGGTAAATAATATAAAATATACAATTGACACTTACATAATTTTACTAACCAATGTCACCCTAATAAATTTAGTAAAATTTTTAAAAACTTCCCAAATTTGAAAAAAAATTGATGCATAAATTCAACATACTAAGTTAACTACAACTAAAAAAAACCAATGAGACCAACATTGAAACACATTATAGTATATCTGTCAAAAGTCAAAGACAAAGAGAAAATTCAAAGAGAAAAGCAATTTATGACATACAAAGGGGGCCTCGATAAGATTATCAGATTTCTTATCAGAATAACTGCAGGACAGAATGCAGAGAAATAATATACTCACAGTGAGAAAAGTAAAAAAATCTATTAGCCAAGTATAATATATTTAGCAAAACTTTTCTTCAAAAATGAAGGGGAAATTAAGACTTACCTAGGTAAACAAATGCTGAGTTTATACCACTAAACCTACTGTTCTAAATATGCTTAAAAAAAAGTCTTTCATATAGAAATGAAAAATAAAGATGGCATTGCAGTTACATAAAAATAAAAAGTCTTTACCTAAGGCAAATATATCGATAATCTAGAAACCTATATTGTTTGAATTTTGATGCATAACTTCATTTTTAATTCTGATATACAATTTAAGAGAAAAAAAGGCTAGGCTTCGGCGCTCTCACTGCTGTGGCCTGGGTTCGATCCCCACTCAGGGAACCAACCAAAAAAAAAAAAGAAAAGAAAAATTAAGAAAGAAAGAGAGAGACAGAGGGCAAGATGGTGACTGGGGAGAAGGTCCCTAAAGCCTCTCCCAGAAAACACAATTGATTGGCCATCCAGGAGCCAAGAAAGAGGACCCAAATGACACAAGAACAGCTGAGAAATCCACTCATCGCAAGAAAACTCCTGAAGGTTGGAGAGAAAGGGGTGAGCTGGAGAGAGGGGAGGGAACAGAGACAAATTGCAACAGGATCCCATCGCTGCTGACTATCCAGGAGCAGCACGGTACATGGGAGTGGGGAGGCCAAGAGGCCACAAGAGGTAAAGCCAGCCAAAGTGCCAGAATGGGTGGGAGACTGTGGGGGAGCTGGGCCATACAGCAGCATGTTGGGGACAGACTTGGGGGCCAGCCTCTGAAGCTCTTGAGTAGCAAGAGGGCTGAGTGAGGAGCTACAGGTCAAGGTGGGGCCCCAGAGACAGCACCTCCACTCCTGGCGCCCAAGTGGCCCACAGCACGCGTGCGCATGGCTCCTACACAGGGCCACGGTGCCCCGCCTTAGCGCAACCCGTGACATCAGGCCCAGGGCTTTGAACTTGTGGTTTGCACGTGCCCAGCGTCCACACGCAGTGCGAGCCTGCAGACTGCCCTAATGGCTGGTCGCTGGAGCAGGCCCAGGGAAGAAAGGAGGATTTGATAGCATTCACCCTAGCCAGCAATAGCAGCCTTGCCTGCATCCTCCCAGTTTCCCCAGCATAGGGCAGGAGGTGGAACTGCCCAACATGCTTTTTCTTGGCTTCTCCCCTCTTCTACAGCCTCCACAATAAACTGCAGGAAGCAGAAGACCCCGGATAGACACGCCCTGCCTCCAAACGAGGCTGGAGACCAGAGATAAGGCCTAAACACCTCCCCTCTCTCTTAAAACTTGGCCTCCAATGCCACTTAGTGTCTGCCCTATAGCAAGACACCACGAAAATACTAATCAGGGCTCCTGGGCTCTGCTGAACATAATGCCCTCATGCCAAAGAGGAAGAACCCAGCAGACAGTATGAATTTCTTAGAATCTAAAGCTGCTCAGAAAAAACATGAAAAATATCCAGAACAGACTCTCATAGGCCTAGAATTTTCTGAACTAAGTGACAGAGAATTTAAAGTAGCCATTCTAAAGGCTCTGAGACAATTGAAAACATACTGGCAAAACACCATAGCTGAGGTGAACGACCTAAGAAAGAAAATCTGTAAACAAAAGGAACAATTTAACAAAGAAATTCAAAACATAAGGAAGACTGAGATGAAAATTTGAGAGATAAATAATACAATAAAAAATGAGAAATGAAACTAACTAACATAGGAAACAGGGCCTACCAGATGGAGAAAAGAATTAGTGATATCGAAGATCAGAACATGGAAACATCTCCAAAGAAGAAGAGAGGGAATACAGAACTAAAAAAATTGAAAGAAAGCTGCAAGAACTATCTGACTCCATGAGACAAAACATCAGGATAATAGGATTAGAAGGAGCAGAGCACTCTACAGAGAACATACTCAAACAAATAGGATGAGAACTTTCCAAACTTATGGAACTATTAGGAACTCCAAATTCAAGAATAAAACAGTTCCCAGGATACCTGGACCCTAGCAGATCTTCTCCAAGACACCTGGTACTAAAGATGTCAAAAACTAAACACAAACAGACAATTCTCAAGGCAGCCAGGGAAAAAAGAACTATAACCTTTAGAGATAAACCCATCAGGCTGGCATCAGACTTCTCAGCAGAAACTCTACAAGCCAGGAGAGAGTGGAATCAAATATTCCAAAGTTTAAAAGAGAGAAACTTCCAGCCAAGAATAAATTATGTTTCAGATATGAAGGTAGAATAAAGACCTTCTCAGACACACAGAAGCTGAAGGAATTCACCAGCACAAGACTGGCACTTCAAGAAATACTGAAGGAGGCTCCTCAATCTGAAATAAAACATCAGGACAAATGGAATAGAGTTGCAGCAACAAGAAAGAAACAAAAATAAAACAATAATAAAACAGTAATGACCACAGGAAATTCTCACATATCAATCATTACTCTAAATGTTAATGAACTGAACTCACCAATAAAAAGACACAGAGTAACAGACTGGATTGAAAAACAAAACCCATCCATGTGCTGTCTCCAAGAGACATATCTCAGCCGTAAATACAAACACAGACTCGGAGTGAAAGAATGAGAAACACTAATCCAAGCAAATGGTAACCAAAGAAAAGCGGGAGTTGCCATATAAAAATACTTCAGGTTATAAGAGATATAGCAAGAGACAAAAATGGACAATACATAATGATAAAAGGTACAGTACAACAACAAGAAGATTTGACACTAATTTATATGCTCCCAACCAGAAGCACCAAATTTATAACCAACTACTAACAGATCTGAAAGGAGAAACTGAAAAAAGCACAATCACTGTGGGAGACTTAAACACCTCACTAACAGTCATGGACAGATCATCCAAACAGACAATAAATAAGGAAATATCAGCTCTAAATGATACATTACAGCAATTGGACATAATTGACACTTATAGGACACTTCATCCAGCAAAAAGAGACTATACCTTCTTTTATAGTGCACATGGAACATTCTCAAGGATAGAACATATACTGGGACACAAAAGTAGCCTCAGCAAATTCCAGAAGATTAAAATCATACCAAGTGTATTCTCAGACCACAAAGCTTCGAAATTTGAGATCAACTGTAAAAGGAAAGTAGAAAAAAAAACACATATATATGGAGATTAAACAACATCTTATTTTAAAAAATGGCTGGATCAAAGAACAAATAAAATAAGAGATTAAAAAATATATAGAAACTAATGGCAATGAAAATATAATATATCAAAATTATTGGGACACAGCAAAAGCAGTAATAAGAGGGAAATTTATATCATTAAGGCCTATCTTAAGAAACAAGAAAAATTACAAATAAACATGTTAGCATCCCATCTCAAAAAAAAAAAGAAAGAAAAAGAGCAGACAAAACCCAAAGTCAGCAGAAGGAAAGAAATACTAACAATTAAAATAGAGCTAGACCAATTAGAGAATAGAAGGACAATAGAAAAAATTAATATCACAAAGAGCTGGTTCTTTGAGAAAGTCAACAAAATTGACAAACCTTTGGCTAGACTTACCAAAGGACAAAAGGAAAGGACAGAAATATCCAAAATTAGAAATGAAAAGGGAGAAATTACCACTGATACCACAGAAATACAAAGGATTATAAGAAAATATTATGAAAGGCTTTGTGCAACTAAATTTAACAACCTAGAAGAAATGGACTAGTTTCTAGAAACTTATCACCTACCTAGACTGAACCAAGAAGAACTGAATACTCTAAATAGACCAATTAATAGCAAAGAGATTGAAATGACTATCCATAATCTCCCTAAAGGCAAAAGCACTGGACCAGATGGTCTCACCAAGGAGTTCTACCAAACATTCAAAGAAGAATTAACACCTATCCTCTTCAGACTCTTCCAAAAAACTGAAGAGGAAGCAATACTTCCTAACTCATTTTACGAGGCAAACATTACCCTAATACCAAAGCCTGGTAAAGACAACACAAAAAAAGAAAAATATAGACCAATATCTCTGATAAACACAAATGCAAAACTTCTAAACAAAATATTAGCAATAGAACACAACAATGCATCAAAAAGATTATATACATCATGACCATGTGGGATTCATCCCGGGAGCACAGGATGGTTCAACATTACAAAAATCAATCAAAGTGATACACCACATAAACAAAATAAAAGATAAAACCATGTGGTCATATCAATTGATGCAGAAAAAGCTTTTGACAAGATACAACATCCATTTATGATCAAAATGATGAAAAAAATGGGTATAGAAGGAAAGTATCTCAACATAATAAAGTCCATATATGACACACCCTCGGTTAACTAACATCATAATGAATGGGGAAAAGCTGAAGCTTATTGCCCTAAAATCAGGAACAATACAGGGATGCCTCCTGTCACCACTGCTATTCAATACAGTACTGGAAGTTCTAGAGACAGCAATCAGGCAAGAGAAAGGAATAAAAGGTATCCAAATTGGGAAAGAAGAGGTCAAATTGTCACTATTTGAAGATGACATAATCCTTTATAAACAAAATCCCAAAGATTCCACCACCAGGAAACTATTAGAAACAATAAATGAATACAGCAAAGTCACAGGATACAAAATCAATGTACAAAAATCAACAGCATTCCTTTATACAAACAATGAATCCTCAGAAAAAGAAATGAAGAAGTCAGTTTCTTTTCCAATCACAACAAAAAGAATGAAATGCTGGGGAATTAACTTAACAAAGAATGTGACAGACTTACACACGGAAAACTATAAGACACTTTTGAAAGAAACTGAAGCAGACATGAAGAGATGGAAAGATATCCCGTGTTCATGGATAGGAAGACTTAA
Organism: Lyroderma lyra; assembly: GCA_004026885.1. Lineage (NCBI taxonomy): Eukaryota > Metazoa > Chordata > Mammalia > Chiroptera > Megadermatidae > Lyroderma > Lyroderma lyra. The sequence continues at coordinate 161,113 of PVJL010003046.1, forward strand.
CATTGTTAAAATGGCCACTTGCCCAAAGCAATCTACAGATATAATGCAATCAATACCTATCAAAATACTAGAATCATACTTTCATAAAATAGATAAAAGAATTATCAGATGGAACCAAAAAAGGCCTCAAATTGCCAAAGCAATACTACACAAAAAGAATACTCCCCGATTTCAATTTATATTACAAAGCATCAATAATCAAAATAGCTTGGTATTGGCAGAAAAACAGAAACATAGATCAATGGAACAGAACTGAAAACCCAGAAATAAATCCACAAATTTATGGACAAATAATTTTTGATAAAGGAGCAAAAAATATACAATGGGGAAAAGACAGCCTCTTTAGTAGATGGTGTTGGGAAAGCTAAAAAAAACACATGCAAAAGAATGAACCTGAGCTGTGAACTCTCACCATATACAAAAATTAACTGAAAATGGATTAAAGGCCTTCATATAAGACCTGAAACAATAAACTGTATAGAAGAAAACACTGGTACTAAACTTATAGACCTAGGGCTCAAGGAAGACTTCATGAACCTGACCTCAAAAGCAAGGGAAGTAAAAGCAAAAATAAATGAATAGGACTATATCAAACTAAAAAGCTTCTGCAGCAAAAGAAACCATCAACAAAGCAAAGAGACGGCCAACTGAATGGGAGAAAATATTTGCAAACAACGCAGCAGATAAGGGTCTAATATCTAAAATATATAAAGAATATGACTTAACAATAAAAAAACAAACAACCCAATTAAAAAATGGGCAGAAGAACTAAACAAACACTTCTCCCACGAATAAATACAAATGGCCAGCAGACATATGAAAAAAATGCTCATCCTCATTAGCTATCAGGGAAATGCCAATCAAAACCACAATGAGATACCACCTCACACCTGTGAGGATGGCTGTTATCAACAACACAAGGAATAACAAGTGCTGGAGAGGAGGTGGGGAAAAAGGAACTCTCACACACCACTGGTGGGAGTGCAAACTGGTACAATCACTGTGGAACACAGTGTGGAGGTTCTTCAGAAAATTAGGAATGGAGCTACCATATAACCCAGCAATCCCCCTTATGGGGATCTACCCCCAAAACTTGCAAACTTTAGTCTCCAAAAACTTATGTGCCCCAATGTTCATTGCAGCGCTGTTCACAGTGGCCAAAACATGGAAACAACCAAAGTGCCCTGCGACAGATGACTGGATAGAGAAGCTGTGGTACATAAACACAATGGAATATTACTCAGCTATAAGAAAAGATGAAATATTACCATTTACAACAAAATGGATGGACCTGGAGATCATCAAGCTAGGTGAAATAAGCCAGACAGAAAAATCATAAAACTGTATGACTTAACTTATATGTGGAATGTAAAACTGAAAGCAACAAAGAAAAAATGACCAAACAAAAAACCCATGGTCACAATCAATAGTTTAATGTTTATTTGCGGACAAGTGGGAAGGGGATGGGAAAAGGGGGAGAGGGTGGAAGAGGAGGGAGGGGAAGCTAAATATATAGTGAAGGAAAGAGAACTGACACTAGGTGATGAGCTTATTATACAACAAGCTGACAATGCACTGTAGAATTGTATACCTGGAACCTATGTAATTCTTGCTAACAAATGTCACCCCAATAACTTTAACAACAAAAAAATAATAAAAATAAGAAAAAAAGAACAAAAATACTAATAAATCTATGATAATGGGACCACAATATATCAAGATGTAATTTGTGACACCAATAGAAAAGGCTTTAAAGGAATAGAGTTTTGTGATTAAAGTATGTGTGTGATTAGTTATTATAGTTTAAAACAGACTGTTATAACTGTAAAAAGTTTAAAGTAATTCCAGTGCTAACCACTCTATATCTCCACAGAATATATATAAATGCACAATAAGAATATGAAAAGGCAGTCATTATTACTAATTACTAAGGCAATGCACATCATACAATGAGTTATCATCTTACAGAAATTATGATGGCGACTTAAAAAAAAGAACACAAAATAACAAGTGTTGATGTGGATATGAAGAAACTGAAACACTTGTGCATTGTTGTGGGATCGCAAAATGCTGCAGCCAATAGGAAAAGAGTATGGCAAAAAAAAAATCCTCAAAATTTAAAAATGGAATTGCCATGTAAGATTTAGCAATCCCACTACTGAAAATACATCCAAAATAATTTAAAGTAAGATCTAGAAGTAACATTTGCAAACTTATCTTCATAGTCACATTATTCACAATATTCAGGAGGTGGAAACAACCTAAATGTTCATAGAAAGATGACTGAATAAACAAAATGCAATAAATCCATATAACAGAATATTATTTAACCTAACAAGGCACAAAATTTTGTTACATTCTACTACTAAATGAACCTTGAGGACATTATATAAATAAACATTTCATCCATCCAAATGGCGAAATTTCATCTTTTTTTGGCCAACTAATATTCCCTTGTGTTTATGTACCACATCTTCTTTACCCAGTCATCTATTGAAGGACACTTTGTTTCCAAGTCTTGACCACTGTGAATAATACTGCCATGAATATTGGTGTACATATATCTTTGCAGTGAAAGTTTTCAGATTTTTGGGGTAGATACCCAGAAGTGGGATTGCTAAGCTGCCAAACTATTTTTCCTACAAGTGTAATAAAAAAAAAATAAGAACTATCCCAGTAAACTGACTTGGAAAGATTTCTACAAGATAAGGTTGAGTGGAAAAAACATCTGAAAAATAGGATATCTAGTATGCTACCTTTCTGAAAAGAAAGTAGAAAACACAAAAAGAAAAATAGAGAAAGAGAGATACTCTTACAAAATGAAACATGGGAAAGATAAACCAGAAAACAAATGAGTTGGTCATCAAAAGTCTGCAAGTCCTTCTTGCTGAGTTCAACCCAATGACTATTGCTAACTTTAATCATGTCCACAGCACAATGCACAGACTTTAACAAAATGAATGTTTGAAACACCTATTTAATAAAAAAGAATTTAGAACCCTCAGCATCACTTTGCCCAGCATTCAAGGAGAGTTTACTGATTTAGTTCACCTTCAGTATAAAGAAAGTAATATTAAATTTAGTAAGGGACAGTGGTACCTTGTTGGATGCATCATGACAGATCATCATTCTGAGTGCCTTGACCATGACTACTTTGCCCAAGGATGAGGATGAGGAAAAGTGTTGGAAATTTGAGTACCCAAGATCTGCTCCTTCAGCTGGTTACTATTGGGTCTCTAAGTGGTGTGGGCCATTGTGATGAGTCCCCTGACACTAAAAAAGTTGTTTAGTGAACCCTAATGTAAAATAGGGACTTTGGATATGTCAACATAGGTTCAACAATTACAACAAATGTACCCACCACTTTGGTGAGTGACAGTAATAATAAGAAAGTCTATGAATCTGTAGAGGTAAGGGTTACATGGGAAATCTCTGTACCTTCCTTTAAATTTTCCTGGTATCTAAAAAGCCTCTTTAAAAATTTGTTTTTATAAAAAGAAGCTTGTTTGAACTACATCTACAACTATTTGCAAAATATCCTGATTGCTAACTAGAATCGGATTTATAGGTTTATTCATGCCACACAAACCTCATCACAGGTCAAATCAATTCGCCCATCACCCAATCCAGATCTTAAATGACACATTTCTAGACATGAAAAAGTGGCTACTTCTAGATAGCGAAGTTTGACAGAATGACCTAAAACTGGTAATTGGGCATCTACTCCAGGATGATTTAGTTACATGTAAGGGTTTTTCTAAACAGATTTTTGGGTCTCCTTACTCAACAGTGGGTCTCAAGATGTAGATTTATGCACTCTTCACCAATGATCTCCTGGTCAGAGTTTATGAAGCATCCTGAGATCTGGCAGTGAATCAATTGTTGAAGTTCGAAATTGCATGGGGCACTTACTTAATCAGCTATGCCATGGGTCTTAGGAGTTGTCCCATGACCTATACAGTTTGATCTTATAGAGTACTAACAGATGGCTTATGTAAACTTTTCAGTTCTGAGGGGTACCAATAACACTTTCTTTAGCCCCTGTCTTCATAGCAGATACCAAGTGGTCAAATTAGAGGTTCAACAGTGGGGCTCTGAGAAAGCTACGGAAGCAATTTCTGGATTAGTGCTTATGATCCTCTGGTGATGAGATTAAAAATCATCAGAGATCCTGTGAGTGCAGTTGGTCTTAATGACTCGTTTACTCTAAGCAGGGCCCTGGCACTGATGGACACCCATGAGGCAGTTATAGAGACTTGTTCTTTACTAAAAAAGAATGTAGAGCCCTTCAGGATAACTTCTCCCAGCTGTCTGAAGAGATCTTACAGACTTGCGTAGTTTACCTCCACAATGAAACAGAACTTTATTAGCTAAAGGGAGAGAGAGCAACACCTTTTGGCGTACATAACTATGGAACTCCTTCCGAGTGCCCTGATAGGGCCCACTTTGTCCAAACAAGAAGAAGAAAGGGGATGAATGGAATAAAAACACTCAAGGCATCCCTTCCCAACTGGGAATTATTTAAGCTCTGAAAGATGTGGCTCACTTGTGAAGACTCCCACATGACTAAAATACATGTTTGGACCACTCCTGCAAAGGTTGTACTAGCCCTTCCAACTACACTGGTGATCCCTTGATTCTACAATAAGAGCATGAAAACAGTAACTGATAACATCAAGAACCAGACTCAGACTTCTAAGGTTCATTCATTCCACTTCTGCTGATTATTGAGCTCAAACTTTCCTGTGAGATCAGGTAATTGGTCCATGACAGAATTCTGATCATAACTAATAAGTTCATGAAAAAAATAACTAATGCTTAAATAGCAAAGATAGACCATCAGAGGGAAGTCATAAATGGTAGTCAGGCACACACTCCTGGAAAACCCAGGCAATAGTCTTCCTGAAAAGATATCTGGGTCTTGGTACTTAACAATGCTTTCTCAAATGAGAAGAGTGGTAATATCTCTACCAAGGAGATCAGGACCACATAGTGTGCTCTGAGAATGCAACAGAAAGCCCCCTAATGTCTTCAGGTTATAGGCCCTATGATTAACATAAGTGTTATTCCCTTTACCTGTCCCATTAATCTTGATATAAATAAAAAAAAACAACATTTATTTAACCTGAACTCTCAGCTTTGGATCATGTTAAGGGTTATACATCCCCACTATGAAAAAAAAATTCCCTATACCAAAGTCAGAGTTCAATGGGACATGAGGAACAATTGCATTTTGGGGTCCTTTAGATACTGGTACAAAGTTGTCTGTGATTCGCACCATCTTGACACTACAATGAGAGGAAAACAGATAATCCTCTATGACTTGGAATATGAGGTCACCATCAATAGCACTCTTACCCAAATGTGACTACAGGTAGGACCATCAGACCACCAATAAGTTCCATTTTTATGGAGCACACCACTGAATGTATCATTGGTTTAAATGTATTATCTACATAAATTACCCTTGCTTTAAATGGAATTGCCACATTTAAAGTAATTTTAGTGACACACACAGAATACTGTGTGCCTACTCATCTACCAGCAGCTAGTGCTTTCTCTCCCCAAAACAACTGCTTGAGAGAGAAAAAGATACCTGCCCTCACTGCTGCGCTTAAGGAAACTAAGTTCCCCAAATGGCCTGTGCTCAAGATTTTGGATTTCTGGAGTCTCAACTCCAAAATTACAGACAGTTCAGGCTTTGACAACAACAGTACCTGAAACTGTGACTTGTCAGAGGCTACTTTCCAAGATAAGGGGACTTGGTATGCAGCAACTGACATTGTAAATGCCCTTTTCAGCATCTCTGTCCACAGACATGATCAAGATCACCCTTGTGTGGAATGGATTGCAACACACCATTACTATTCTTCCACAAGACTCCTTAAATTTCCTGATGATCTCATATAAAGGTCATCAAGGTCATGACCTATAAAAACTTCCAATGCCTTCCACTCTATTGATGAAATCATCCAAGTGGACCCACAAATGAGTATCAGGGCACCATGTTTAACCTACATTAATACAGACAAGAATTTGAAAGCCAAGAAAAATTCCTGGCTTCAGATGGTAAGGGGCACAATATGTCACTTGAGAAAAAAAAAAAGCCAAGCCCCACAAATGAGTATCAGGGCACCATGTTTAACCTACATTAATACAGACAAGAATTTGAAAGCCAAGAAAAATTCCTGGCTTCAGATGGTAAGGGGTACAATATCTCATTTGAGAAAAAAAAATACCAAGCTTTTGGTCCTCCCTGACCTAAATATACAAGGAGTTGGTGGTACTTCATTTACTGGTGATCCACACTGCTCACATGAGTATCATCATGGCTCCCAAATATCAGATTACCAAAAAGATCTCAATATTTGAGGAGAATTTGTTCTATAATTTTCTTAGGGTATTTAATACTTAAGGTCAAAGTGTAGAATTACTCTAAAATATATGTCTAAATACTTATAAGTAATCATGAACCAAACAAAAAAGATCATCTGAGGAGTTTAATTTAAAATATTTTAAAGTTATCTATAATTATTATATTTACTGAGTTGTTCTGTTCCGGGAGCTCCTTGTTTCTTTGTTTGCAGTTGGATTTCTGACATGGAATCTTGATTCTCAAGCATAAGCTTTTCATCTGTTACTTTATCAGGAGCTACACAGAGAGATATAGTTAACCAATCAGTATTACAAAAATGTTAAAGGGACTTTTTTAAGAAACAGAAAAATAAAATAAAATATATTAATTAAAAATTGGCAATAACTACATATCTATCAACAATTACTCATCCCCATTTGGTTTTTGAGCTCCTGATCTCTATATGTGTCCACCCACTGAAGCCTATTGCAAAAACACACTGACACAGGTCAGAGGAACCCGCTTCATTTAAACCAGTGTTGGCTGACAAGTAAACGCCTTTTACGAGACAATTATTTGGTCTGTTATTGTACTTGGGGGATACTGGGCACATGACCCATGGGTGTGAAACAGTTTTACAATCAGAAATTCTAAACAAAATGTATGAATAATTTTCTTGTTTTCTAGTTATCTTAAGATATTCACATGTTAAATCAAAATATGATGAGATGTATTTTCATTAAGCAAGAATAAAAGATCTGATGAGTTCAATTCAAAATAATGAACTTATTTATCATTATTATACTTACTAGTAAGTCCTTCCCTTATAGAAGCTCTTCTATTCTCTTCTTCCATATCAATTTTTGACCTTGAATCTTGATTCTCAAACATAAGCTTTTTAGCCGGTACTTCATGGTGAGCTACATAAAGAAATGCATTTATTCCACTAAGTAGAAAAAATAGGCATATTCTGAAATACATATACTTCAAATTTATACAAGTATACGGCAGAAGTTTCTCTCATTTTGATAGTTAAAAATAAACTACCATAATGCTAGATCTAGACATACAAATGATGAAAAAACTTTTCATGAATATTCTGAAGCTCTCATTATTTTATAAATATTTCTAGGAATTAAATATGTATTAGTCTCTAATTTTCTTGGATTATATATGCTTTAGGTTAATTTATAATTATAGATCAAACAGTAAAAAAAATATTATCCATTATAGCATCACTTATACTTGCATAATATTAAAAACTACCTAAAAGTTCAAGCATAGGTTATTGTTTGAATAACATAAAATATATGTTATAGAAAGTATGCTGTGGTATAGGTAAGAACACATAATGTGATATAACCACTGTACATAAGAGTTGAAATATGAATGAAAAAGTTCTCCAGAAAATGAAATGAAAAAACTTGCAAAAGATAGTAAGTGAAACATAAAAGTAGGTAACTAGCATGTTACCTTTGATGTAAGAAAAAAAGGGGAAATAAGGATGCAATAGAGAATAATATAGAAATACCTAACATTACAAAATAAAACAGAGAAATAAGAAACCAGGAAGCAATTGTCGATGGTTATTTACAACAGAAGGGGTAAAGTGGGGGATACAAGGGAAAAGATTCAAGAAAAAATTTTGTCTCTCATCTCTTTATTTTATTTTTTTATAAGAGGAGGGCAGTAAAAAATGAAAGCAACTTGAGAAATTAATCAACTAAGGAAATAAAAAGAAGCACTAATTCAAGAAGTACCTAATTAACACAGTATTATATTTTCAGTAGTGGGTACAAAATAAAATCATGAATGCTCTTACTTGGTTTGTTTTTCTAGTGGTGTGAGCTAACAAATTTTAAAACAATTTTAAAGTCTTACATGGTTAAGCAAAGTAAATACGTTGATATTGTACACAGTCAGGATTCACACTATGATAGGAATGACATACACATAAGAAGTGGAGGAAGGCAAGAACCAGCACTAAGGGGATTGTCTAAAACTATCTGTTAAGAACTCATAATTTCTAAATATGTCTAAGTGCTTATGCATGTGTTTATGTATATGTGTATACCTCTCTGTGTACACATGTGTATAGTATAGATAGGTAGATACATAGAAGATAGATAGATAGATAGATAGATATTTGTGTATATTTTCTAGTCTGATTTCTCAATGCACCTAGAAGCACAGATGAACACAGTATTAAATGGACACCATTAGCTTGGTACATATGCAGCACATAGTAACCACAAACCAAATATCTGTAAGATATATATAAGAAATAAAAAGAAAGTACTCTAAACATAACAATAAAGAAAGTCAAGATGGTGGCTGTACCAATTTACATTCCCACCAGCAGTGTATGAGAGTTCCTTTTTCTCCACAGCCTCTGCAAAACATGTTATTTCTTGTCTTATTTATGGTAGTTATTCTTACAGATGTGAGGTGATACCTTCTTGTGGTTTTGATTTGCATTTTCCTAATTACTAATGAAGTTGAGCATTTTTTCATGTATCTGTTGGCTGTTTGTATTTCTTCTTGGAAGAAGTATCTGTTCAAGTCTTCTGTCCATTTTTTAATTGAATTGATTTTTTGTTGTTAACTTGTATGAGTTCCCTATATATTTTGGATATTATTATAGCCCCTTATTGGAGGTGTTGCTTGCCAATATCTTTTCTCATTCAGTTGTTTGCCTCTTCGGTTTGCTGATGGTTTCTTTTGCTGTGCAGATGCTTTTTAGTTTGATATAGTCTCATTCATTTATTTTTACCTTTATTTCCCTTGCCTTTGAGGTCTAATTCACAAATTCCTCCCAGAACCCAATGTCCCTAAGTTTAATACCAATGTTTCTTCTTTGCACTTTATTGTTTCCAGTCTTATGTGTAGTTCTTTGATGCATTTTGAGTTAATTTTGGTGTATGGTCATAGATCACAGTCTAGATTCATTCTTTTGCATGTGGTTTTTCAATTTTCTCAGCACCATTTATTGAAGAAACCTTCTTTTCTCCATTGTATGGATATGACTCTTTGGTTGAAAATTATCTACCCATAAAAATTTGGGTTTATTTCTGAGTTTTCAATTTATTCCACTGTAGGGATTCCTCAAATAAGTAAGCATAAATCACCACATGACCCAGCAATCCCTCTTTTGGGTATCTACCAAAAAAATTTGAAAAGTTTTGTCTGCAAAAATATATATATCACTGTTCACAGTGGCCAAAACATGGAAACAACCAAAGGTCCCTGCAACAGATGACTGGATAAAGAAGCTGTGGTACATATACACAATGGAATATTACTCAGCTGTAAGAAAAGATGAAATATTGCCATTTGCAACAAAATGGATGGACCTGGAGATCATCATGCTAAGTGAAATAAGCCAGACAGAAAAAACAAAGAA